>RBNI01006881.1:0-10881 GCA_003990745.1 Jimgerdemannia flammicorona | reverse complement strand
CCCACCCTTGCCACCAACCATTCAAAATGTCTAGTATTAACCATTCCCAGCGCGCTACCCTCGCCGCAGTGGTAGCTGGCTGGCCCTCCTCAAAGACCCGTCGCCAATGATCCGCCAACCCTATCCAAATCGCCAGAGCCCAACCCAGAGTCAACTACTCATCCCCAGCCCCATCCACTAACCTCCTCCGAATGTTCCCCCATCTCCCGCCCTCCCCCTCCGTCAAAGGCCATAGTCCCAACCCACTAGTAATGATGTCCCAAAAGTCCCCCAATACCTCACACTCTCCAAGCCAATGTTCAGGCATCTGCACCACACCCCCCTCCTGACCCATATTCAAACATTCCTCACATTCAAACATGCCCCCTGGCACCAAGTGCCCTGACTAATAGTTCAGCATCACATTCCGCCGTAAGAACCTCCACCATATCACCCAGAACTTGGGGGGAAGCCACTGCAACACCTTCTTGCTCCAAGTCCAAACCCTGTTCCAGTCCCACTCCTCTCCAATCCCAGCCTGCTGCCAAGCCTCGGGCCAAGCATCTCCCCCAGGGCCCATCAGACATTCCATACTGTCACCAAGCTGAAAATCTTCCACCAAGGTACCCCCTACCAGCAGCCAATCCCACCGCCACATCCGCGGTGCCCATTCCTCCTCACCCTCATCACCCCGCCATCAAAGTCCAATCCGCCTAGCACCGTCCACCACTCCCCACCAAAACCCCTTATAGCGCATCTTTCGACTACCATCCAAAGCTACCAACGCCAACAGATCACCTGTCGTGCCACGAGGGGAGTACCGAACTTCCCACACCCTCTGCATAAGAGGCACCCATTCCCCCCCTCGCAACTCACTAGCTCTCTTCAACCACCAAGCTCTCAGGCAGTGTAGACATTTGGCCAAGTCCACCAAGCCCAGCCCTCCTCTGTCAACCAGTAATGCCAGAGTCTCCCAGCCAATTTGGCTTCTCCGTCCTGCCCAGATCCACAACCTTGCCAATTTCAGAAGCCGCTTGACCACCCAAGCTGGGAAGTCCAAATGATACCCCAAATACCACAGCTTAGGCAACCAGTACACGTTCAGCACCATCACCCTTCCCGCCAAGGATATGTGTTGACCGCCCCACCCCAACAGAGTATTCCCCCATGCCAAGAGCTGCTGTTCCCACCATACTCGAGGTAGTAGAGATCCATACACCAAGAAATAAATCCCCAAGTACCAGACTGGCTCTCCAGCAGGAACCACCCTTCCTATCATGTCGCCACCAGCTATTCCCCCTCCTAGAACCATAGTTTCACATTTGTGCCAGTTAAGCCGTGCTCCCGAGCCCCTCTCATACCATTCCACAGTCCTGTGCAGCTCCTCCACATCAACAAAGGACCCCAGACTGACCACAATATCATCCGCAAAGGCACCGACCTTCCAGTTAATCCCCAAAATATTCAAACCCCCAATTCTGCGCCGGATCCTGTCCAGAAGAGGCTCCAAGGACAGGGCATATAGGATTGGGGACAATGGATCCCCTTGTGGCACTCCGCGTCCCAGCGGGAAACTCACTCCCCTGTGGCCATTCACCACCAAGGCTGCTTGGCTGCCCTCCAAGAGGCTGATTAGCACTCTCCGAAAATCCAGCGGAATACCAATATGTCTCAGGACACCTTCCAGCCATACTCTCCGCACCCTGTCGTATGCCTTCTCCTGGTCCAGGAATACCAACCGGCCATCAACCCCACCTGCCCGAGCCCCTTCGATCACTCCATGGACCCAAGTAGTTCCATCTCGTATTAACCGACCTCCTACGAACCCTCGCTGCTCCACTCCCAGAATGTGACAAGCAATCTCTTGTAGCCTGTTCACCAAGATCTTCGTCACCAACTTGCGGTCCATGTCAAGGAGCATAATCGGCCACCAACTCTTCCAATCCTCCTTTCTCCCCTTGTCCTTGAAGAGCAGGGAGACCAGTCCTAGGCGCTGACCCCCAATCCAAGCACCGGACCGAATAACTTCATCACACATTGCAGTAATCTCCTCCAAGACCCCTTCCACCTTAACCATTCTCTTTCAGAAATCCCAGGGTAGTCCATCCTCCCCCGGAGCAGTCCCTTTACTTGTCGATACCAGGACTTTACACACCTCCTCTCCTCATATGGGATCCACCAGCGTCCACAGTTCCAGAGCTGGGTCTGGGTACCAGTCCTCCAACATCCGCTCAATGTTCAGAGCATCCTCACCTCCCTCCTCCTCGCTCCACAAACATCCCCAGCGGTTTTGCAGCAATCCCAAAATCTCCGGTGTACCTGTCCCATCTCCCCATCCTCATCCAAGATACCATCCCACCGTTGCCTGGTCCTTCGTACCTGGAGCAGCCGGGAGAGGAATTTCGTGGGTCGCTCTCCTTCTTCCAACCCCTGCCACTGCAACCTCACCACCATTGCATCCAACTGATTCTCCTCCTCCCTACATAATACCCCCTTCAACTCCTCGACTTCCTTCGTTAACTGCAGAATACGCCAATCAGCCACTCCATCCCCCTCCTTCCACACTGCCCATTTCTCCAGAAGGACCACCAATCTACGTGAAGCCCATTGGACTCGCCTCCACCTTTGTGCACTCCTTCCTTTCCCTGCATCTCTCCAGAACCTCTGAGCGCTCGACTTCAACCTCCGCCAATGGTCCCCAATTACCAATCCCTGCTCCTTCCATCGAATTATCTTCACTGTTGCCTCCACCTCCCAGTCAGCCCATAAAGAACCATCCTCCAATAGAGAAGTGTTGAGCCGCTAATGTCCAGGCCCATCCCTACTTCCCCCAAATCTCCCCATCCCAATTAGCCCCCAGTGGTCAGACCATGGGCACCACACCACCTCCAGCATCGCCCATATATCCCCACCCCAGCATTCCGCCATCAAAACCCAATCAATCCTGGATCCCAGTCCTGCCACCCAGTGAGTATAAATTCAGCGATCTCCCCAGAATTGTCACCCCAAGTCCACCAACGAGCTCAACCTTTCCACCTCTATCCAATCTTCCAACCCTCCACTTTTCCCACACATCCCTCTTCCCCCATCAGTCCTATCCACCACAATATCACGCACCATGTTAAAGTCCCCTCCCAGGCAGTCCACCCCTGCTTCCCCCAAGACCCCTGCCTCCCACAAGTCCCTGATCCAACCTACGCGTTCCCCTCTCTCAGCTGGGTAGTAATAAGACCCAACAGTCAGAGGATTCCAACCCGGTCTCCTCCATACCCCCCACACCAGCTGACTCCCCCAGTGCCCAATGTCCTCAATGTCCCCCATCCCTTTTCTAACCAAAATCCCCACCTGCCCATTCCAAACAGCCACCCCACCCCATTCCCGAGTCCATTCCAGAAGGTCCACATCCACCTCATATCGCACATCCTGTAGTAAGAAGATATCTGCCTCCAGACCCTTCAACCAGCCAAAGATATTTCGATGCCGTGTTGCCCCCCTTAACCCATTGACGTTCAAAGAGAAGATTCTAGTTGTACTGTTCATATTGAATAATGTTTGGTAGAGAGATCTCGATCTAGAATTCCATGCTCCTCCTGTCCCCATCCAGATCCAGGTGCCATGCCACCTCCAACTCATCCTCCATCTCTTCCTGGGCATCCAGTGCCTCCAAGATCTCCTGGCACTCCGCCCCATCTACCACCTCGAATTCTGTCCGATACTCCTTGCACATTACTCCCCACTTCTCCAGCCCTTTCTTTGAGCTCCACAAGTAAGCCGCCCTGTCATTCGCAATCACTCGAAGTTCCTCCTCCCTCCGATCATCGACTTGATACTCCACAGACTCCAAGAATACCGCCAAAATTTCATTCCGGACCTTCTTTGGCACCTCCTCACCATGCAGAATTTCCTCTCAGTGCCTATCACTCATAACCCGGAAATCTTCACCGCCCAGCTCCTCTGCTGCCACCCCCTCCAGAGTCTTCCACAGCCACTTCTCCTCATCCACCTCTGCCTCTACATCCCGGGCATTCCCTTCCAACCCCACCACAGGAGCCACCAGTATGTTCCCCCTCCCCGACTCATCCCACTCCTCCTCCAGAACATCGAGAAGTTCCTCCTCACCTCCGGCCCCTCCCGGGACCTCATACCGTGTTTGAACTTCTACACTCATTTCGGCATCCTCCCCCCCGCCACTCTGCCTTCCCTCACCGAGACCTCCTTGGGTCACCTCTTGAACTTCTCTGGGCTCCCTGGCCCAGTCACTCTCTCTCAATCCTACTCCACCTCCTCTCTCTCCACTTTCTGCCATGCCACCTCCCAGTTTCGCCAACAGCTCCTTCTGAATTCGCCTCCCCTGCATCTTCTCCCAGGTTCCCCGGTCCATCCTGATTTTCTTCCCTTCCACAATTTCCACCACCGTCTTGGCTTCATACTCCATCCAAGCCAAACGTCTCCTCTCAACAGCTCCCGCCAGATCCTCAAGAGCTTCCAGTAGATCCTCCTCTTCCTCTGGCGTCCCCTTCACCCGGGAAACCCTGCACTCAACTGGACCCCACTTGAGAGTTGCCAGCCAGTCCCTCGTCTTCCCAGTGTTCTCCCGTCCAAACAGACGCACCCTAATGTCGACATCTCCCGTTCTAAGATCCGTACCCTCCCAGACTTTGAACCCGATGTCAATGATATCACCATACTCCTTGACCACCTCCACAATCAGCTCTCTGGCCCTCTCCCGTGACACCGTAGGAAGATCCAGCACCGTCAACTGCACCACTCGCAGGTCCCAGTGCATGCACCTCGCCATAGGAACTACCACCCCACCTACTGCAACCCCTTTCTCCACCGCCTCCAACATCGACACCTCTTCCTCAAACCCAATTTCAATCCCTTCTTTCCCCTTCAGGAACTTGACTGTCACCGCCCCTTTCACCTCCTGTGCCACCAGCCCCAGAATCATCCTCGCAGTCACAGCTAAGCCGCGGAAGCACAACGTGACCGCGAATTCCGACCGTGACTTTTTGAGTAATGGTGCCGACACCATGCCCGTCACCCCATCCACCAGGTCCCCGGGCCTGGTGCCCTCCTTCTGTCCTGATCCACTGACCACCGTCACATCTGGATTTTTTTCCAGATTCGCCATCACAGCCCCATCAGCAGTCACATCTCCTCCCCCTACTCCCCCTCCCCCCATACCGCCTGAAGCTCCCATGGGGGTTCCCCCTTGCCTTCTCTCCGAAACCGGCGTCGCCTTCCCCAGTCCCAACCAACCATCGAGCCCTGCTGCCATCTTCCCCATTCTGACCTTGTCAGCAAAGGTCATCCTCCCTCCACCTCTCTGTCGCAGCCCACCTCGTCCTCCTCCTCCAGTGCCACTGCCAACCACAGAGGGCCCTGGCATCCCCAAACCGTCCCCTCTCTTACTCCCGACCTGCTGCCAGGCGAAGGCATGGCTGCCTCCCTGGCTGCCACGCTCACCAGAATGCTCGTTGCTTGCCATGTTGATAGTCGCTTTTCACCAGAAACTTCGCAGAAAGTGTTGTCCAAATCTTGTCTCACCTGAATGTTACCAGTGAAAGGTCGTTCACTGCAGGCTCCCATCGGCCAGCCCCCAGCCCTCAGCATGTCCACAAAGCTCCACTCCTGCCACCCTCCAACCCCCCAACTAGTGCCTCCTCCACTACCCAAGCTGCCCAGTCCACTCACACCACCGAAAGACCCCATCCCCAAGCTATGCCCCCTCCCCACATGCTGCCAGTCGAAAGCCCCAGATCTACCTGATCTAGTATGCACATTGGCTTACTTACTGCTTGACATCATCTTAGTATCTTTCTCCAATAAACGGCTTGAAAGTATGTTATAAAAGTGTGTGTAACGTGAATTGTAGCAAAGAGAGATGCGTCAGAAGGATTATTTTCTTCTGCTTCATCTTTGTCGAAGTTGATTATATCATAGATGTCCTTCATAGCGTATCCAACTTGGGGCATTTGCAGGATATGGTCATTGGGGTGCGGGAAGGTTCTGTCTGTGGTTTCAATATACTCAAGATACTTGTGGTTGAGTTCTTGTATCATGTCATTGATTTGGCCATAGGACAGGGTAGCAACCATTTCGCTGGTAGTAACTCAGAGGCAGGGAATAAAGGTGCTGTACTTATAGAAGAGCTCTTGGTGTTTGTGGGTGATAAGCTTCTGGTGTTGAGACATCTGGGTAATGTCTGTGTCATGGTGGTGTTCGACCATGTCTTCCAGGAGGCGGCCGATCTGGTAGTAGCTTGAGATTTGTCTAATCCGGTGGGCCTCATTAAGCATGTTCAGGGTGTTCCATTGGGCTTTCACGAAGTAGAGGGGTGCTCAGCTATAGATATTCATGAGGGGCAGTGGGGTTGTGGCTCGGTTGATAATGGCATTCCAAATGTCAGCGCAGATGTAGTTGTAGATCTCAGTGGTCATATTTGTATGTTTGGAAGTTGTGGTTGTTATTTATTTTGGTTCTCTGTTTCGACACATCTCAAGGCTCGATATATATGCATTTGTTCTTGATTGGTAAGATCCCGTTTGTGTGAATCTTGTGTTCTGTAACTTGGTATTGACTCAGCTTTGTACACTGTGACTTCTGTTTGACTCAGCTTCGTGATCTTGCAGATGATTTCCAGATTTGTTTGGAGATCGCGTGTGATTTCGGTGGCTTGTTCAGAGGGTGACATGTGATTTCTGTAGCTTGGAGGTTGTGCGCTTACAATAACCTTACTCAAAATTACTATCTGACTACTCTCTAATAGAGCAATTAATAACAACTAAAATTAGTGAGTGATATCAATCCTTTCTAATATCTTCTCTAGTTAGTTATACAGAACTTAATTATAGGTCTTCTCCTGATTCAAAAAGACAAACTGACCATTTAGCCTATAAGTTCTTATACTCTCAATTATGCTATAAATCTAGGATATCTTATCTCTAATTAGTCTATTACTGACAAAACTCCTCTACTTGATGTATAGTATCTATTGAGCTACTCAATATAACCTCACAATGATCATCTTTGTGACCAACTTTCTGTCTATATCTAAGAACATAATTGGCCTTCAATTCTTCTAATTCTCTCTCTTGCTCTTATTCTTATATAGTGGTACCATTATGACCACCAATCTATATTTCAAATATAAGGATAAAGTTGTACAGTACTGATATCTCCCCCAGTACCTCTGGAACTCTCACTATCTTCTTCCAAAAGTCACAAGGCAAGCCATCCTAATGAGAAACTATACTCTGTTTTATAGCTGACAAAATACTCAAGATTTTACCCTCCTAGACTAGCTGAACTAAGTTTTTCAAGATCATCTACCTGCAGAGAGTACAAATTCTCCAGAGAGCACTCAATAGACTTTTCATCAGTATTTCCTTTTTTCTCACTCCACAGGCCACCCATCTATCCTTTATAGAACTCAAGATTCTCTTTGTCTCATATACCAGAATACTCTTCTTATTAAGTACCCCCTCCTATCTCTACCTTACTCTACTTACCTTAAGAAGTCTAGACTAATACTTAGTAGATCTCTCACTCTTCTCAAGATATTACTGCTGAAGATGAGCTGCCATGCTTTATATATGAGTCTCCTCCCCTTCTCATGATACTCTCTTCAAATTCTCTATCTCTAGCTAAGCCTGACCTAGTCTCTAATTAACTATATTCTCTTGCTCTAACAATCCTACTCACTTTAACTACATATAACCTCTCTATTCTGTAAGAGGCTGAGCTTCTTTGAACCTACTAGCTAAACTCAAATTTACTCTGATAGTCTCCTTTAACTTCACTCAGTAGACCCAATAGAGAACTTTATATATTTCTAGCAAAAAATCCTCAAAATAATATCCTCTATCTAAGTAGCCCACAACTCCTTCTCTACTAACAAGAAGAAATTAAGATACTAATGTTCAGACCCATCTCTACTCCTTTAATCAGCCATATCTCTTTAGTCTCTAATAATAAGACTGTGAGTACTACTCTATCTCTAAATCTATCTAGAATATCTATTCCCCAGCAGTCAGTAGTCAGCATCTAGTCAATCTATATCTCAAGTCTATTTACTTAATAAGTATAAACCCTCTAGTTACTCCACACTATCCTACTAGAATCTACTAAAGAACTTAGATGATCCACTTCCTCTCAAGTATTCAGACCATCACTATAGCTTCTAGTATATCTTCCTCTATCAGTTCTATCTAATAGTATATTTTGTACTAAATTAAAGTTCTCATCTAGTATATCTACACCAGTCTCAGCAAATATATCATACTCATAAAGTCTATCTATTCACTCTACTCAGTCATTTCTAAATATTGGATAATAATAAGAGATAACAACTACCAGCTCTCACTATAATCTCTACTACTCCTCTAAAACCAAGTGGTCTTTCCAACCCCTGACCTCACAAGGTTCTCCTTTACTACTCTATATCAGAATCTCCATCTTGTTTATCTAAACTACCATACCACTCTATTCTCTTACCTACTTCTATCTATTCAAATTTACCTCACAGTGTATATTTTGTAATTAAAAATATCTATCTCCAAATCCTTCAATTAAGTAAAAATCTTTTGATACCTTATATTCTCTCAGATCAGTTATATTCTATAAGAAAATATTAGTTACACTATTTATATTAAAAAATTATTATATTATATTTCCAACCTCTTCATAGTTCTATACTTATTTTCTCTCAAGCTAAGTTCAGAATATACTCTACAATAGGTTCTTTCTTCTCAACCTTTCTAGTCTCCAATCTAGCCAGTATCTCTACTATTACTTTATTATCCTTAGGCTTTATCTCCTTCTTATACTCTGTATATACCTCCTGCTAAGACAAAAATCCATATCTCTGCTTTTATTAGAAAGCTGTATGCTCTTTAATAATCACTACTAATTCAACTTCTCTTAATGTAACTACCTCATAATCTTTCTACTTCAGTAATATAGCCAATATCTCAATCTTTAGCTTCTCCACCATGCTATCTCTTTACAATACTCTTATCCAGTACTCCTTACTAACAATATGTTAGTTCATCTCTCCCAGCTTCTCAATAGCTAACTCCATCATCATTATACTTATTTAGTATATATTGAAATATGTAGGTTACAACTTGATATATAGTGGTGCAGCCTTCCTTGACTATGTCATCATGTAAATATCACTAATTGCAATGTGTAAAAGCACGTGAGGATTAGCAATAAACTACACTTCTCTATTCCAAGTATTCCACAACAAAAGGTTATGAGCCCCAGTTAGCGGCTATACACCCCTCTTACATATACGCTATACTATGCTATACAATGGCTACTAGTTCAAGCAGTGCTAGCAGTGCGCTTCCAAGTTCTGGTAACACGAACACAAACACAGCCAGAATGGGTTTCACTTCCATGATGACGAACATTCCGGCAGTGGTGCCAACATCAATGGTAAAGAGGACGATTCCTGTCTTTGATAGTAAGGACTACACCATATGGGCGTACCATATGAAGAATCTCCTAGAAGAATGTGGTTTGGAGGACTACTGGAAGCCACAGGCACAAGTAATGACATATGACGCCACGAAAGATCGCAAAGCGCTAAGGGAGATTATGTTCACCCTTTCGAATGTGCAAATGAAGCTGGTAATCAATGCTACGATGGCGAATGAAGCCTGTGAGATTTTATGCAATTACCATCAATAGGCATCCGAATCAAACAGATTCTACTTAAAGGCACAACTATTCAATCTTTGAATTAAGTCCAAGGAGAGCATCCAGGACTATGCCAATCGAGTCGACGAGCTGGCGAATCAAGTGAATTCCCTTACATCTACGCTGGTGGACACTATCAAGGATGAAGATAAGGTCCTGGCTCTTATACGAGGCCTTCCCGAAGCATACAATGTGGTTGTCGCTGCTATGAGGGAATCCGGCAGATTATCAGATTATAAGCACATCGTCACAAGCCTTTTAAATGAGGAAACAAGGCTAGGCAGCAACAATGCCAACAAGGAATACGACGAGAAAGCATTCTATGGCAGAGCATGTGGACAAGGCAAAGGCAAGCCGAACAAAGATCGAGGCCAGCAATGCAAGAAATTCAACGGTAAATACTTTTACTGTAATAAGCGTGGACATCGTGAGCAGGACTGCAACTGTAAGAAGAAGGAAAAGGGTGGCCAACAGCAAGGATTACAGCAGACAAACACGGTGGACACCAATAATGAAAACAGTGGTAGTGGAGGTCTATTCTTCGCAGAAGCGGTGACCTATCCATATGCAGAAACTATTGAAATAGGAGGAAATTCGGAACCAACCACCAGTTCCACCAATACCAGTTGCAGATGCAATTCCACCAGTTGGACATCTACAAATCCTGGTCAACAAAACACTTTTCAGACAGTGAAAAATAGTGACATCAACGTCGGCGCCAGTGCAAATGTAAGCAATATGCTGAACAGCACTTATGCATGCAGCAAAGAGGTCTGGCTCATGGATTCGGGTGCAACACAGTATATGATGGATCACAAGGAGTGGTTCTCTAGTTGGGGGGAGATTGGGAGTGCCAGTGCCTGACCCTGAGGTAGGTGGGCATTGGGCGGCGCTACAGTCGAGATTGGTGGGGGGGGTGGGGAATGAGTGGCTGACAGTTGGTTGGGCCATTGCAATATGGGTGGGGCTTGCAGAACATTGGCAGAGCGTATTTGAGGAAGGTCCTCGGAGATCTGTGAACCTGAGGTAAGGTGGGAGGAGCTGATGCTCGAGCTCTTCAAGGCTTGGTGGATTGGTTGGGGCCCCAAGGGGGGGAGACGTAGGGGGCTAGTGAGGAGGATTGTAGAGAAGAGTGGGGGTAGAATTGTAGTGAAGTTGGATGGGGTGGAGTTTATAGGTACTCCGAAGGGG
>RBNI01006880.1:0-10882 GCA_003990745.1 Jimgerdemannia flammicorona | reverse complement strand
AAAAAAAAAAATTTTTTTTTACATTACAGGAAGAAAATAATTTACAAGGTGATCAAAAGTAATTAATTTAAAGCATTTTAATAGGTAAAGAAGGCTTGGGTTCTCTTCGAACGGCTGTTGACTTTCCGGATCTTACATTGGTCCTATTGAAACTAAAGTATAAAGTACCCGATTAGTTAGAATAGGCACAAACAACAATCGAAGTCGCCAGTTTTAATCAAAAAAGATACTTACGTAGCCTTTGCTGGTCCAAGAACGGTGCGCTTGTCCAAACTGGCACGAGCAACTAGGACACTTGATGGTACCCCAGCTGTTGCCGCCTTTTGATCAGGAGCAACTTTTAGGGCATTCGTTTTTGCTGCTAAACGGTCCGGTGCGACAGTGCGTGGTGTTCGGGAACGGGGAGGGGCAGCAGTGGTTTTCATTGGGGGATCGGCGGGTGCAGGCTTATTAGATGGCGGTGGTGTGCTGTTTTCCTTGGAAGATCGGGCAGGCTTGCCGCTGGAAGCTTGGTGTTGTACAACCACCAGTTGAGGGAGCAGTTGAGGGACCAGTTGAGGAAGAATCTAGTGAAAATTTAAGAAAGAGGGTAAGCATTTGATATACATTTTGGCTCTTGTGAATATATTTGAGAGAGACAAATTCGGTGAACATACCTGAACAATCATCTGCTCCAGTTCTTTACGGAGTCTCCTTTCCTCGGCACTCTTGGATGCACGCATCTATCACGAAATAAGGATTAAAGGTTAGGAATGTTCTGTGGTTGAGGACAAGTTGGAAAGAGCGCTGGCAGACTACACACCTCAGCTTGAACCCTCTCGAGACGGCGCTCTAATTCAAATCGCGTCTCGGCTTCCTTTTCTGCTTTCTGCTCAAGGACTTTAACTTGGTGTTCTAGAATCTGCTTGGTCTCTTCAGCCAAACGCTCAGTTTCGTCAAGCCTCTCTCCGAGCTCGCATTGAAGGTCGAGAGACTGTTGTTCTAGAGCGTCTTTCAATGAGAGAATCTGTTTGATAACGAACGAGGGTCAGCCAATGATGCTCGGTGTGTGCGCACGTCTTAACTTTGAGCACGTCTTAACTTTGAGCAGAGGTTAAAATAAACCAAATATGTACCTCGGCTTGAGCCTCCTCTAATTGGGCTTCCAAGGATTTGCGTAAGCCAGATTCTTTCTGAACCTGTTCATCGAGGTGTTGGAGTTGCTCGATCTTTTTGGTTGACTATCGAGTGGAAAAAAGAAGGTTATTAGTAATGAAACTCATGGGGTAAAAAGCACGAGAATGATTGGGAGATAAAGGATGTAACTAGCACCAACCTCGGTATCTGCCGTTTCTAGTTTCTCCTTGTAGAGGTCAATTTCTTCCTGCATAACATCAACCTGTTCTTGGAGTAACCGTACCTATTTGGCGATAAACTTGCGCGTCAGCAACGCGAACGAAGTTTTCGGGCGAGTGTAGGGAGTAAACAAATTCAGGGAAAACTCACCTCGTCAACAACCTCTTCAAAGCGGCCCTCCATCGCCTCACGCGATTTTGCTTCTTGATCCATCCGCCGCTCGAGCTGCAGGACCCGGTCATTGTGGTCATTGTCAGCTTCTGGGGCACACTCCAGGGGACGGCGCTGGGCGCGCCTTCTCAGGAGACGGAAAATGATCGCTGGTACCAAGAAATTTCGTGTTTTGAAGCCACGCCTGGATAAATAAGGAGCGAGGGGCGCAGGGTCAACCAAATACGTCCAGCAAATTTTTTTTTGATTGTTTGTGCTATCAACGAGGCAACTGGCACAACACAAGATTCGACGCCAGGGTCAAAGTAAATAGTCCAAACGAAGGCTAGCTTACCATGCTGCTTGAATTCTGGAAGCTGCGACATGTTGTGTCCAGAAAGTGTCAACTTTCTTGCGGATGATATAGCCGCGCGCACACGCCTGGACGTTGGTAACGAAGACGATGGCTGGGTCTAAATACGCGGGTTACATAGTTTGGAAGAAGAAGAGATACCGGTGTTTATACGAGTTTGGGGGTGAGAGATATATACAAGGGAATAGATAGGAAAATTGAACTTTTTGGTTT
Organism: Jimgerdemannia flammicorona; assembly: GCA_003990745.1. Lineage (NCBI taxonomy): Eukaryota > Fungi > Mucoromycota > Endogonomycetes > Endogonales > Endogonaceae > Jimgerdemannia > Jimgerdemannia flammicorona. The sequence continues at coordinate 8,811 of RBNI01006880.1, read as the reverse complement.
TGACTTCTTACGTGTGTTGTCAAATTCGGTCGGATCAACCTCTGTGCGACCAACCAGGGCACACTCTGCTCGGAGCCGGTCGACGGCCATGTATCGAGCCGAATAGTCTATGGGTTCGGGCGCCCGGGAGGCCGGCCCGATTGACGACGAGGGCGATACGGGTTCCTCCTTGAGCATAAGCTCGCGTATCCAAGGGTTGGTGCGTACTAGATAACCTCTGGCTGCTGCCTGGAATTTTGTCATCCTGTTGTCGACCTCGCCTAGATGCCATCGAGAAAGGCCACGTAATACGTGCTTCATCTCTCCCATCTCTGTCTTTAACGCCTCGTGGCGGTTAAAAAGCGCGAGGAGCCCGACGTCGATTTTGGATGAGCTGTGATGCCTCTCCTCGTCATCCGTGGACACGACCTCGGTGTCCTGAAGCGGGATTGCGCGCGACTCGGAGTGAAGGGGTATCTCATATTCGAACCCGTCATGGACTACGGGCTCTTCCACAATACATGAGATAATGTGGTCGAAGTCGCAGAAGGATGTCTGGACGACTGGCGAAACGTCGGTAGAGGGGAGGGGGAGGAAGTTGGATGTTGCTGACAAAGGTTTAGAGTCGACGACTATTTTGGCCGCCTTAGAGCAGGTAGAGTCATAGCTGTTTGAGAACCTAATGTAAACGGAACAGAAGCAACGGTTGAGTGCCTGGAATCTATGGAATGCTTTGAAATACACGGCAATAACGGTACATAACACTCACTCTCTTGATCGCTTCTATTGAATTTCCATATATATTTTGGTAATATATAATGAACAAAAGAACAATGACAATGAGTATTATATTAAATAGAATATGTTGGAACGCATGTGACATTTGCTGCTGCCTTCAAAATACACACTGCCGCTCCCTTCGACCTTTCCACCTTCCTCTCGTCCCTCTTTGCCAGCTCAATTTGAAGTGGGGGTCACGTACCCGTCGCTGCTTGACCACTCCGTCTTTTATCCGGAATACCACCACACGGGGCGAGCACTCCTCCTCGTTGCTGTCCAGCAGGTCAACGGACGCCTCGCGAAGTATGCGCAAGGATGCCTCACTCGTTTGCTTCGTTGCCACCGATCGCGTGGCCTCGCTGTCGCGATTGTAAGATCGCACTCCAAAGTAGCCCTCGCGCTCTTCATCCGCATTAGGTACCCTCCACCAGTCCGCTTCGCTCTTTACCAACGATTGGTTCAAGGGTGTTGAAGGCGCTGCGTCCTTCCAGCGGCCAAAGACCTGCATAGCGAGGACGGCCTGCACGGCCGTAGTGCTGTCGCGACCGGAGCCGGTAAGTGACGAGCGGGGCGAGCCGGATTGTTCCGAGCCCGTGCCGGCGCTACAGGCCGTGTGTGGGCGGTCGAGCAGTGTCCGTGTTGGTGATATGGGTGATTTGTCTACCCGCTGTGCTGTGGTGGGTACGTGAAGTGTGCGTGTTCGTCGGTCCATAGTTCGTAGTTGTGAAATCAGTCGTTGGGTGCTTTGTCAAGCAAAGAAGGGAAACCGTGGCGCTTCATGGCATTTAATTACCGAATCCAGCTATTGTGGCCTTCAATTTAATTTTATAATGGCATCATTCCGTCAACAACCGTCAGACAAAGAAGCAAGCAAACAGATGGGCGCACGGTTGCGGCCTCGTGACGATATGGCTGCACGCCATCGGAAGTGGGTGATCCGGCGAATGGGGATATCAGTTTGACAGATTGTCAGACCGATGCGGGGTTCTTGTTTGTGGGGTAAAGTTGGGTAGTACGCTTTTTGTTTTGCGGGGTAATCGCCGCGTGATTCGTTCAGCGTAGAGCATCGGGAGTAGGGGAACCCGTATAATTGCCATTATTTTTGTAACCATGCGGATCGCTGTGCCAACTTAATGGTTTGGCGTGAGTCGGGAACTGTGGGGTAGCATTCGGGGCATCATTAGTGCGCTGTTTGGAGTTAGGAAGCATCTAGTTTGTACACAATCGGGGACCCAGGGCTTATAATTTGTAAAGAATCGGACGGGAACGGATATGCCACTTTCTATAAGTTCGTGCTACTGGTTCATGTCGTACTGTTAGCATGACACGATGGTCGGCTGAGGAATTTCGATGGCGGGAGTGCAAATTTATGGGGCACCTTCCTAATCTCGACGTCGTCCTTACAATGATCCCAGACGACGTTCACCACGCGAATGGTCAGGCGCATCCGCCGATTGGCTGTGAGACCCGTGAGAACCTTCTTAGCCATAGACTAGTTTCTAGCTCGGCTAGGCGGGTGGACAAGAATGAGGCTCATTTTGCGTTCTGGATACGTGGGATACGTGGAATGGTCGCCAGGCCCCCTTCTCGACTTCCAAATCGGATGCCGAGCGCGAGGTCAACCCCGCAGGAAGTAGTGGGTTTGGACCCCTACCATAGGCCCCACAGAATCTCCTTGTGGTCGCCAGGCCCCCTTCTCGACTTCCAAATCGGATGCCGAGCGCGAGGTCAACCCCGCAGGAAGTAGTGGGCTTGGACCCCTACCATAGGCCCCAGAATCTCCTTGTACTTGTGACCCCACGCTATTTCCCCACAAGAAAATACATACTACACATACTTGGGAGGAAAAGACTCGAAACCTCGCCAAGACCCGTTCGTTGCTCTGGTCCGCGCCCCACCCATTGCAATAATATTTTATTTCGCGCGCGGGCCTATATATAAAAAGAAGCGCCACTAATATTTCATGCACATACAAAAGAAAGCGCCACTAAGGCGAATTGCGGCGGGCCTATATTTGAATGAGGTGTGCTATCGGGCGCTTAATCAGGATAAGGTTCCGCTTACGTGATATTTGGAACCACGTGCTATCACGATGAGAGAGAAGGATAAACCCGTTGAGACTGGGATTGGTCTTACTTTACCAGTGATCTTCTGTCTCCTGAGGACTAACCTGTTCCTTTTTTTTTTTTTTTTAAAAAAAAAAAAAAAAAAATCTATAGAAAGGGATCAAAAAATTCTTAACCAAATTTTGAATTCATAGAGTTATATTAAATTAAGCTATAAAAATTTCTATGAAAACTATTTTTTAATATTTATTTTTTCTATATTTTCAAAGATTACTGTGCTTTATAGATTGGACGCACTGTATATACAAGCTCATCAGACCCTCTCACATGTCAGTGAACTAGGCTCGCTCGTGCAAGTGCAATTCCACTCGATCCACATGGTTCCAAAATTATGGGTTCCCCTACTCCCGATGCTCTACGCTGAACGAATCACGCGGCGATTACCCCGCAAAACAAAAAAGCGTACTACCCAACTTTACCCCACAAACAAGAACCCCGCATCGGTCTGACAATCTGTCAAACTGATATCCCCATTCGCCGGACCATCCACTTCCGGTGGCGTGCAGCCAGGTTAGGTTACTGGACCCTACCAACTATGCATGTGCATATGCCGTATCATCACGGGGCCGCAACCGTGCGCCCATCTATTTACTTGACGGGATGAGGTCATTATAAAATTATATTGAAGGCCAAAAAACTGGATTCGGCAATTAAATGCTATGAAGCGCCACGGTTTCCCTTCTTTGCTTGACAAAGCACCCAACGACTGATTCCACAACTGCGAACTATGGACAGACGAACACTTCACGTACCCACCACAGCACAGCGGGTATCACCCATATCACCAACACGGACACTGCTCGACCGCCCACACACGGCCTGCAGCGCCGGCACGGGCTCGGAACAATCCGGCTCGCCTCACTCGTCACTTACCAGCTCCGGCCGTGACAGCACTACGGCCGTGAAGGCCGTCCTCGCTCCGCAGGTCTTTGGCCGCTGGAAGGACGCAGCGCTCTCAACACCCTTGGACCAATCGTTGGTAAAGAGCGAAGAGGACTGGTGGAGGGTACCTAATACGGATGAGGAGCGCGAGAGTTATTCTGGTGTGCGATCTTACAATAGCAACATCAAGATATCCGTGACAACAGAGAGGGAAACGAGTTCATGGCAGGCGAGCCACGCGGAAAATGACGACGAGGCGCCCTTGTCCATACTTCGTGAGGCGCCCGTCGACTTGCTGGACAGCAATGAAGAGGAGTGCTCGCCCCGTATAGTGGTGTTCCGGGTAAAGGGCGGAGTGGTCAGGCAGCGACAGGTATGTGGTTCACATTTCAAATTGAGCGGCAGTGTGAATTCGAAGACAACAAATGCACATTCATTCCAACCTATTTTATTTAATATAATTTTCATTATCATTATCATTGTTCCTTTTGCCCATTATATATATTGCCAAAATATATGAAAATTCAATAGAAGCGATCAAAAGAGTGAGTGTTATGTACTGTTTATTTCCCGTGTATTTCAAAGCATTCCATATGAATTCCGGACATTCAACAGTCTTCTGCTCCGTTTTCATTAGGTTCTCAAACGGCAATAGGTCTACCTGCTCTAAGGCGGCCAAAATAGCCGTCGACCTTGCTCCCTTGTCAGCAACATCCGCTTTCCTCTCCATCCCATCTTCCGACGTTTCGCCAGTCGATCTCCAGACATCTTTCTGCCATACCGACTCCGAGTTGCAAGACACCGAGGTCTCGTCCACGGACAACAATGAGGAAAGCAATTTCAACTCATCCAAAATCGACGTCCTGCTCCTCATGCGCTTCAACCGCCACAATCGGTCAAACGTGTTATACGGCCTCGTTCGATGGCGTTTAGGTGAAGTTGGTAACAGGATGATAAAATTCCAGGCTGCAGCCAGAGCTTACCTGCTACGCACCAAACCTTTGAGACGCGAGCCTATACCCAAGGAGCCCATATCGCCCTCGCCGTTTTCCGGTCTCCTGAAAAGGCGCGGTCCCGAAGCTGACAATGACCGGGTCCTGCAGCTCGAGCGGCGGATGGATCAAGAGATAAAATCGCGTGAGGCGATGAAGGACTGCTTTGAAGAGGTTGTTGACGAGGTGAGTATTCCTGGAATTTTGTTTACTCGGCTAAATTTCGTTCGCGTATATACTGACACGCATATTATCGGCAAATAGGTACGGTTACTCCGAGAACAGATCGATGTTATGCAGGAAAAAATAGACCTATACAAGGAGAAACTAGAAACGACAGAGACCGAGGTAGGTACTCGTTGTATTCTCCCAATCATTCTCGTGCTTTACCCATGACTTTCATTGCTAACAGCCTTTTCCACTTTATAGTCAGCCAAACAGATCGAGCAACTCAAACATCACAATGAACAGGTTCAGAAAGAATCTAGCCTGCGCAAATCCTTGGAGGCCCAGTTAGAGGAGGCTCAGGCCGAGGTATATATTTGGCTTATTTTAACCTTTGCTCAAAGTTCAGACGTGCACATCATTGGCTGATCCTCGTGTTCGCTATTAAACAGATTCTTTCATTGAAAGGCGCCCAATGCGAGTTTGGAGAGAGGCTTAACGAAGCCGGGCGTTTGACTGAAGAGACCAAGCAGATTCTAGAACACCAAGTCAAAGTCCTTGAGCAGAAAGTAGAAAAAGAAGCCGAGACGCGACTTGAATTAGAACGCCGTCTCGAGAAGGTTCAAGCTGAGGTATATATGTAGTCTGTCAGCGCTCCTGTCAACAACTTTGTCATCAACCACAAAACATTCCTAACCTTTATCCTTTATTTCATGATAGATGCGTGCATCCAAGAGTGCCGAGGAAAGGAGGCTCCGCGAAGAACTAGAGCAGACGATCGTTCAGGTACGTTCACCGACTTACGACATATTCACAAGAACCAAAATGTATTTCAAACGCTTACCCTTTTTTCTTGGATTCCACTAGGATCACCCTTCGGGCGGCATGTCCGCTCGATCTTCCCAGGAAAATAGCATACACCCGTCATCTAATAAGCGTGCCCCAATAAAAGTCTCCGTCACTGGCCCTCCCCCTTCCCGATCACCACTCCCTGACCCATCCGACCGTTTAGTAGCAAAATCGAATGCTCACAAAGTTGTTTCTGATCAAACCAAGGTGACAACAGCTGGGTCACCTTCAAGTATCCTAGTCTCTGGTCGTGCCAGTCTAAGGGAAGACCAGCGCACCATCTTTGCACCAGAAAAGGCTACGTAAGTATTATTATTATTTATTATTATTAAACTGGCCTCGATTGTTATTTGTGTATTCCAACTCATCTGTTACTTTATACTTTCGTTTTGGTAGGACCAATGTAAGATCCGGAAAGTCGGTAGCCGTTCGAAAAGAACCCAAGCCCCTCAACAATAAATAATAACACATAAAGCTCCCGAGATGCTAAATAAAGATATACAACTTTCTTCACGTCAACATTTATGTCTAGTTGTTGTCGTGATGGTATGTCAGCGAGAACCAGATCTTGTTTTCATCAATCCCTAGAGTAAGTTCTATTGGCTCCCACATGGATCGCACTTGCGTAATGATCCGCAAGTTGTGCTTCACAATCCACCGCCTCGCCCAAGCGTGGCGTTTCTCAAGCTGGCATTCGTTTTCGGAGAACCACGAATCTCTCTCCAGAGTATCGACATCGATTCGTTCTTGGGAACCTCGGGCTCATTGGATTCGAACTCGGGTCTGGCGCACCTCCAAATCCCGTGTGCTATTGGTCTGTTCATCGTCAGCTTTCGCTTTCGGAAGCCGGTTGGGAATGCGATGGCGCGGTTGAGTGCGGGTTGCTTCACGTATTAGCAATGCTGAAAAGGTCGACTACATTGATATTGACTGAAACACATGATTGCAATGAACAATGGATGCATTGCGCTCCCGCATTCACTTTACATTGACAATTATAACCATCCCTCAAAATATCCACGTTCTGTAGATAGGACTTTTGTTTGAGCGATGCAAAACCAGAAAAAAACAAAAACCAAAAAACAAAAAAAAAACATCGTGGTTTGGATGGGAACGAAAAACAATTGGTAGTTTGCGAGAACAGGAAGAACTCAAATTGCTACGAGTACACCCTTTTCGCTCTTATATTTTCCTCCATCGTTGGCTCAGATCGATCACCAACTATACATTCCCTCAACACAAGACCATTCCCACCCACTAACCCACACCCAACCCAATCTCAGCCGTTCACACGCGCTTTTCACTTTCCTCCCTCCTCTTCTTGTTCTTGGTGTTCCTCGGCCTCCCCCTCGGCTTCTGCTCGACGTCGCAACAGTCGTCCTTCCCAGCGGCGACGCACCTGTGGCACGGGCGCTGCTCGTCACACCGTACGTGCGACCGCTTGCAGTGGTTACACGCACGCTCCACGTTGTGCGTCTTCCGCCCCGCAACAATCTCGTTCGAGAATATGTAGCATTTACGCGGTGCACGCGGGGACGGAAGGTAGGGGTCGTCATCCTCGGAGGAGGGCGAAGGGTGGAAGTAACGTGTGTGAGTTTCGTGGGATGATGGGCTCGGCGAGGAGGACTGATTGTCAATCACGTCGTCTTCGGAAGAAGATGAAAGGGGAGAAGGGAAGGGGTAGACGGGACGGCCCTTCTTTCTAGATGAAGTCGTAACGCGACGGCGTAAGGAACGGCGTTTTGGCACTTGTAGTGAAGCTTCCTGAAGTTTATCATAATCATCAAGATCATCCATGTGAGAATTTTCGTCTTTCTCCATTTCCGTGTCCAAAGGTAAGGTTTGTCGGTGATGATCTGATTCCCGCTGGGATGTCGGCGGATCTTCGAACGTGTTGTTGCTGTTTCGAAGCCGTACAGATGTCGCATTTGTGTCTGAGACGGGACTTGGGAATGGCACGGGTGGCGGGTGGTCGTCGTAGTTTTGAATAACATCTTTTATCAATGGCGAGGATGGTGGGTCGTCGTCGTCGTTGCCGCCGTTTTGATTGATACTTTCCCAGCTCGGTATGTTGGGTTGAAAGGTGGATTCGGCGAGCTTGGCGGAATCTGATTCTGCAACGTACGAATTTACGTCCTTCGTTTGGCAACATGTTGATAGAGAAAAATGCATTTTTCTGGTTAGAAATTAAATAAAGCTTTCCCAAAACACGTAGCCTAATTTTAACGTATATACCTGGATGTTCACGTAAACACGCGACATATCGTCGACATTCGTATCAACCTTCCCGTTAACGATCAAATGCGGCGAAATCTTCTGCAGGCTACCCACCGACGGCATTTCATCCTCAAGGAAGGCAGGCAAGAGCGATCCTAGCCACTGGCACTCGCCTCTCTCGACATCCCCCAGGCTGACAAAATATCTGCTGAGGTCGTACGCGCAAGGCCGAATCATCAGATCCGCGTGCGTGCCGGTCATGGAAAGGGCGTCCTCGGCGTTCGTCTTGACAAGTTCATGGAGGAACTGGGAGGTAACGCCGTCGCCGCACGAGTCCGTGGTGACATTGGTGACTATTATGTCGTGGGAGGGACGCGAGGCTGCGGCAAAGCTGAGCCGGTCGAGGAGGTTGTTGTCTGTTGACATGAGGGTCTTGGCGTCTGGGGTCTCGTCGACGAGGGAGAAGTCTGGTAGCAGGGTGGGCCAGTCATCGCGGCCAGGTGAGTGTTGGTGTTTATCGACTTGGGACTGGGGTATTGATGGGTGTGAGGAGGAGGGAGAAAAAGGGACGAGGGTGGGAGAGAAATCTGGAGGAGGCTGGTAGATATGGGACGTGTATAGGTCGGTATCCATGGGTTGAAGAGGTATGCAGCTATTAAAACTTGGGAGTCGGAAAAAATTGAGGCGGGTGTCTAATATAAAAATATCACAGCAATGCAAAAGGGATGCCGTGTACCGCCACGAGTGATGTTAATGCATCAGTAAAAAAACGGAGTGCATCAGACTTAATAGTGAAAGGGAGGGATTGCGAAAAAAAAAAA
>RBNI01006879.1:0-10882 GCA_003990745.1 Jimgerdemannia flammicorona | reverse complement strand
TGCCAGCACCGGCATTTTGTTGTGATACCAAATAATGCCAGCCTTGGAACTTAGTAATTTTAGTTATTGGAATTTATATTTAGCTTTATATCTTAGCAACCATTGAATTATATTTTGTATAAATACCTCTCTTATTTCCTCTGAAATAAAGTCAGTCTTCTCAGTGCAATATACATACTTCCTTGCAAGCAATCTAAGAGATAACAAGACAGTTAAAGATAAGAAGTTTGAGGACTATAAGACCTTGGGAAGGCACTCCAATAAGAACTTGCTTATAACAAACTTGAGTTAGTCTAAGAGATATACCTTGAAGAGAATCTGGCGTATTTGAAGAACTCAGCGACCACTACGTGACAATATATAAATATTCTTAGTAATTATATTTAAAATAAACTAGCTCTTAGTTAAGTATAAATTTCTCTCCATATATATACTTCTCTGAGTTCTATAGTAATGAACTCTAAATTACTCTAGTTTTTCTAACTAAACTCCAGAAGTCTAGCTAACTTCTATCAGAACTAAGAAATCTAAAAAGAAAACTTCTTTAAATCTAAATTATAAGAAATTTAATATATACAATAAGAATAGTTTCTTATAACTATGGTTACTAAAGAAGAGTAATATCTTATTTTTACTATATATAAAGAAATAGTACTTCCTCAATCTTAGTAAATATTACTAAGTGAAAAAACAATTGAAAAACTTCTTAATATATATATATATATATATCAAGTTCCTAAGTAATACCTTATTATCCAAGTTATCTAAAAATATAAAAGAGGTTGAAATAAGTATTATTATAACTTAGTAGTAGTAGAATTTTTAAACCAAGATAGTATCAAGACCCTTCTGTAAGTTAGACTTAGATCTAATCTTAGATAAGAGAATACCTAGAACTAATTATCGATAATTTAAAAATTGATCTATAAACTAAGATCTACCTTGCTATAGCTATTAGGACTAAGTAGAATTAGGAAAATACTGATCAAGATCTTAATCAACAGTTTGTAAATCAGACCTACTGAGACCTTTATAAGATATATATTTAGAAACTACCACTCAGATCTTAGAAATATCTATAGCTATCATAGGTTCAATATGCTTACTCAAAGTCATACTAGCTGTACAAGAACTCCAGAATCAATTGCTATAATTAACCAGAAATTCTTAAACTATATTACTGACTCTGACATATGAATGACAGCTAAGAAGTAAATTGAATTAGACCAATATCACTACTCTAATCTGAATTTTACTCTACTACTAAGTAAGAATCTACTATATAAACTCTATAACTAGACTAGAGTAAAAATAGTTAGACTTACTTTTATAGGCTTTGGAATATAAAGTAAGACTATCTATCTAACCAGAACTAAAAATTCTTTTTGAAGAACTGAGTTAGTACTATAATATTCAAACTTACTAAGATAGTAACTATAAAGAAGATCAAGAAGAGTACTAATCTGATGATAATTAATAAGGAACTATAAGTTTAAGAATATTTCAACCAGCTATTTCTAGTAATTAAGTAAGCTAAGAACTATAGATATGTATCTGAACAAGATCAGCTACTAGTTCAGAGATTTTAACTACTTACTCTCACTAATCTATTTGATCTCCTATCTAGGAACTAAGCAACCTTCAGTCATATAGTATCTCAACTACATCAGACAGAAATCTCATCAGAAAAATCAACTCTTATAGTATCTTTAGCAACAACTACAATGACTAATAGTTATATCTAAATATTGATTTAGTAATTAGTAACTCTGATAGAAATTATAAACCAGATAGCTAAATAGAACAAATCTACCAAAACTCTATAAATCTCAACCTTTAGTAGAAAGAATAGTAATATTGAAAGCTTCATCAATATAGTTAATATAGAATATTATATCAATTAGTATAATGATGACCAAGTATCCTCCTGAATACTCACCAATAATAAAGAGTATTATTTATAACTATTCACTACTTCTATAGTTTAAATAGAAATAGTTATATATAATCTTTTTCTCAGAAACAATAGCTGAGTTCTGGTATATCCTAGAAGAATATTTAGTAATTTGAGAAGATTGCCCTTAAGTTATTATACAGAATCTAACAAATAATAGACTAGAATAGAATAACTATAATATAGTTTCAGGACTCAAGACTTTTCTGCTAAATAAATTCCAAAATGTAGCCTATATTTAAGAGACTTAGAATAAGCTAGTCTATATAAAGTTCTATAAGATTAGTAAGAAGATTTCAAAATCTTTACTATAAGGATAAATGCCTATCTCAAGACTGTGAGACTTATCTATTAAGAAAACAACCTAGCTATCAAATAGCACTAGAGCTAATTATATCTTTGCAGTCTTATCAAAATGGCTCATCTAAAAGATCAAGAAATAGAACTTTCTCTAGAGATACAAATACTACTCATGATATTTTGCTCAGATATAATATAGGGCCTGTGAAATTCTAGTTGTTCAGATCTTACAAAACTAAAAACCCAAGAAGAACAATAAGATAAAAGAGCTACCTTATCCAGAAACAAGACCCAGAATAGCTAAAAGGAATATAAAAGAATCAAGACACTATAAGAGGGTTGCTTTTTAGAGTAACTGTTACATAGTTCTGGAAGGGTTTTCTAGAAGTTCTGGATATTCTAGAAGACTGTTTTCTTATGGTCAAGATCAATTTCATATGGAGTATGTCTTCTATGCTTATTGATTTCAAGATCAGATTGACATCTCAACCAGAGTCCTTTTTCAGACTAGTTCTGGATGTTCAGAATTTTCCGTATTTCAGAAAGTTTAAGAAACTAAGACTAGCTTAGTTGAATTGGCATATCACTGCAGACAATACCCAATTAGGAAATTTTATGATAGGATTAGGAGTAGGACCTAACAGGGAGTAGATTTACTTAAGAGTAGTTTGTAGGTTATTAAATAGGTTTATTCGCTATTCATGATATTGCTATACTAGGAGTAGTTGTATAAAGGGATATTGTGGAGAAGTGCTCAGAAGTTATGTTCGGATTGTTCAAGTTTGTTCAAGTCTGAGATTCTGAGGTCTGGGGGAGGGGGTATTTATACTAGTGAGGGGCTATCTGGACTATACTAAATGTGGATGTAGCACTAAGTACCTTGCTGAGTTGGAATACAGTCATATAGTACAATGGTGATCTGATATATCAAGAGATCGTCTGACTGCTGAGTTAGTTCACAGTCATATCATATAAGGCTAATCTAACTATACTATAACTACTAAGCTATTTATAGGTTTAGGCACTATCTGGATAGTCTTCAATGACATCACTATTGATGACATCATCACTGGTAAAGTCTGAGCAGTTTTCTGACTTCTGATATCATTAGTTTCAAGGTATCGTCACTTCTATCTCTTGCAAGATTAAGGCTATCCTTGGTGGCAGTGGTTGTACAAGGATAATAGGTCTTGGTTCTCTTTTTTTTTGATCTACTGGCACATTTGCAAGGACTGGCCATTCTCGTCTAGAACAAGGGCTCCCAATATTATGGCTAGAGGTTCAAACCTCTTGAAAATGATATTTTCTGTAATCCAAGGCAATTTCTAGTAGTAATATCTGTCATGTAGATGGCTTGAGATTGGTTTTGATGTTTGTCAGCTTTCTTGAGTTTAGATGAAGCATCCATCACTCTCCAATAGAGATGATACAGATAGAGTGAATAGAGTTGTTCAAATGCATTTTACTTCTACTAAGTAATGAGGTCTTATATAGTTGCAGTGTATCTTGGTCTTGAGTTGATAAGTGCAGTTCGTGAACCTTTGGGTAGATGAGATAGAGTTCTTCTTATCTCAATTTGAGTTTGGTACTTTCAGTTTTCTTTTGTAATAGTACAGTATACCAAACTAGTTATAGTGGTTCAGAGTCAGTCTTATGGTTGTAGTACTTCTTCTAGTATTCTTGTATCTTAGTGGTGAGTTCTTGTACTTGCTGGTGTATTTTGTATAATCAGATAATCTCTTGTTTTATAGTCTCGCATGTGGTTTTCAAATTAGTTCTGAGGATGCTATGCGATTTTAGTGGCTTAGAGGTTGTGTGCTTACAGATACATAGTGATAATGAATGAAGACAATAGAGAGAGAGAGTATATTAGAGTAGGGTAGAGTGAGATAGAGTTGGGTTAGAGCTATTGATATGATATAAGAACTATATATTTATTATAGACTAGTTAATAAAGAGGCCTAGTACTCAATTAAAAAATAAAATAAAATAAATAAAAATAACTTTATAATAAGAGTCTGTACTTTATCTGCAAAAAGAAAGGATATATATATATTCTATAACTATCTAGAAAAGAACAAAGACTCATCTAGTGAACTGAGAAAATATAGTATTACTATAATTGGAAAAAAACTAAGCAAAAAAAGCCCAAAGAATATTATCAAGATATAGAAGATATTCTACAAGACTATTATCTCTACTAAGATATATCTAACCAATATAAATTATAATCTCTATAGTAGCTAAGATCTCACTATCTCATTAGGTTCAAATATAATAGTACAAACTAGTATTGATATGTAAGCCCCCAAGGGAACCTATATCTATCTAGCTGAATGAAATAGTCTGACTAAAGAATTCAATATTGATCTAAAAAAAGAAGTAATTGATTGAGACTTATACAACTTTAATAACATGTCTTTTGATATAAATATTGACCAAAAGATTGCCCAAACTATTATTAAAAAGATCAAAAAAGACCTCACTATCAAAGAAGTCTCTGAACTAGACAAGACTAACTAAGGTAGAAAAGGATTTAGCTTTACTGACTGAACTTCCAGCAAGTAAAGAGTTAATATAGTAAAGGAAATCAGTCTTGAAACCTAGTATTAGAGAATTGCAGATAGTTATACAATTTATAGACAATGTTCTCATTTTATTTAAATATACTATATATAGAATATATTAGTAAATACTATATATCTCTCTCTAAAGTTTTTAAGATCCAAACTGCAAGATATTAAGCTAAGGAGATAATAGTGAAATCTAAACTAGACTACACCACTTGTGAAGAATGGGGTGAGATAGACTTTGAGAATAATAAAACTGATTGAGATAATAATAATAAACTCAACATCATCAAGAAGAACAGTTATATTAAGTTTAAAGAATAAGCTAATAGATAAGATATAGTAGTCTTATTAGATAGTGGTACTATAGAAAACCCAAGACAGCCAAGAGAATTACAGCCTAAAGCAAACTAATAACTAAGAAGAAATAAGTAATCTTTAGTGATAGTAAGATCCAGCCATTGAGCTGAGTCTGTAAAAACCTACTGCTCAAGATTAGTAAATATCAAGAGAAGTTAGATTTCAATATTATAGACCTTCTATAATATGATATTATTCTTGAAAAAATCTGGTTGACTAAGATATTAACTAGAAAACAAACTAAGTTAACCTATAGTATGAAGGAAGAAGGATCACTCTGATACTCTAGCAAAATAGAATTAACTACTAAGAGGTTGAACTTATCTCTACTATCTAAATAAAGAGACTATCTTATAAGAAGGAAAATACTTACTATATCTATACAATAAAAGAGATAGTAGAAGCTCCAACCAGTCTAGTTCTACTAAAAGTTCAGGAACTCTTTAAGAAATTTTCAGAAATCTACAGATCTTTTATCTAAGTATCAAATCTAACATAATATTGATCTTACACTAAGAGCAGAACTCTTATATAAAAGTATCTACCAACTGACTCAGTTTGAGCTCAAAGTTCTCAAGAAAGAACTGATCAAATTACTGGCTCAAGAATATATCAAATTAAGCATATTGCTCTTTAAAGCACTAATTCTCTCTATTAAGAAAAAGAATAGCTTTTTATAGATATACATTGACTACAAAACTCTCAACAAGATCATTATCAAAAACTGATATACTCTTCTAAGGATTAATAAGCTACTCTATCAGATATTTAAGATCAAGATATTCTCTCTACTAGATCTATAAAATAGATATCACTAGATCCTTATTAATGAGAAAGATATAGAAAAAACAGCCTTTAGGATATAGTTTAGATATTATTAATTTCAAGTTATATATTTTGGCCTAACTAATATCTCTGTAATCTTTTAGAATTTTATGAATAATATCTTTAGATCATTACTCAATATATATATTCTAGTATATATTAATAATATTTTGATCTATAGCAAAATAGCTAAGTTATATTATACTTATTTATAAAGTATACTGAACTTACTGTAAGAGCATCAGCTCTATATCAAGATAAGTAAGTATATATAAGTTCTACTAAGACTAGATTAAATATCTAAGATACATTATCTCAGCTAATAGTATTAAGGTAGATTCTTGAAAGGTATCAGCCCTATAAGATATTTTCATCTCTACTATCCTCAAGCTTCTTTAATACTTTTTAGAGATTATAGATTACTACTGCTATTTTATTCAAAGATACTCTATAATTACTACCCTATTTACTAGTTTAGTATAAAAAAAAATCAATATATTAAGATCAAATAGATCTCTATAGTACTCTTAAACAAATTGAATCAATTTGAATTGAATCAAATTGAGGGTCATTTAAATTGAATTGAATTGGAGATTTTTCAATTTGAATTAAGTTTGAATCAAATCAAATTTGAATTGAATTAGGGGTCCAATTCAAACCCTATTTTTTGAAATATAATAACTCAATGAATATATATTTATTAAGTTATTACATTTTGAAAAATAGTATTCAAATTAGACCTCAAATTGAATTAGTCTTTGATTTGATTCAAATTAAATTGAATTAGACCTTTGATTTGATTTATTGGGAGTACTAGATCTTTATCTATATAATAGTTATAGAATATCTCAAGAGACTACTTACTGAGATCTCTATACTAATTGTATTAGACCTTATCAGACTTTTTATATTGACTACAGATATATTAGATATTACCATTGAGGCTATACTAAGCTAAGAGAACTGTTTAGTGATCTACTTATCTCAGAAGCTCAAGCTAGTGAAAAAATACTATACTATCTATAAGAAGGAACTTCTAGTCATAGTTACTACTCTATAGAAATAGTATTACTCTAATAAGACAGCCTTTTATAGTCTATACAGACTACTATACTCTTAGATATATTTATACTCAGCCAATACTGACCTATAAGTAAGTATAATAGATAGAAATTATTACTCTCTTTGATATGGAAATTAAGTATATTCTAAGCAAAATCAACCAAGTAGCTAATGACTTCTCAAGATATATATATAGAAGATAAAGTTGTCTTTATGGTAGAAGTAATCAGTAAACTTATCCAACTAATTAAAGATAGCTATCAATAAGACAGTTAACTACTGGATTTTCTCTAATACTATCAAGATCTCAAAACTAAGGTACATATTTGAACTAATAAAGAGAATAGTTAAGAGATTTATCTATTAGAATAAACTTATCTAGACTATAAAAGAGTAGTAGTATGTATTTAGAAATGATACTCTTTATCTCAAGATTATATAAGAACTCTATAATATTCTTATAGCAAATTACTTTAAATTTGAAAAGACCTATAATCTCATTTCTAAAGAATTCTACTGATCAAAGATAACTAAAGGTATCAAGATCTTTATAGTATCATATAATATGTACCAAAGATTCAAAAGTAATAACAAGCTATCAGTTAGACTTCTATAATCTCTATCAATCTTCTCTCATAACTAAGATCAAACTGCTATAGATTTCATTATTCAGCTATCTAAGACTTGAGTAGGATGAGATACCATCATGGTATTTATAGACTATCTCAGCAAGTAAGTCTATTTTTCTCTCACTAAGATAACTATAATAGCATTTGAAGCAGCTAAGATCTTTTTGAACTAGATATTTAGGCTATATAATATACTAAGTACTATTATATTAGACTAATATTGAGATGATAACTCAATATGTAGGCATGTAACTTTACACTATACCTCATTCTATTAGTTTTATATTATTTATCAGTAATGTGTAAAATATATAATCTATATAACTTTAATAAAAATATCTCTCTCTTTATAATAAAGATTATGAGCTCTATTAGTACTAAGTAGCTATAGTAAATAAATATACCTCTTAATATATACTATATTAGAATATCAAGTAATGGCCAGTCTAGTAATATATATAAGTATAGAAATAGATATATTAATTATAAGTATTCTAGTAATATAAGTTCTCATTAGTACTATAGATATAACTACTATAATAGATATGAGAAATATAGTCCTAGTTATAAGTATAAACACAGCTAAGAGGTCTATTCCAATCTTCAATAGAAAAGATTATATAATCTGGATATTCTATATGATAAATCTTTTTGATGAATATGGCTTAGTAGAGTATATAAGACCATAAGAGTAAATTCAAGATTATAATACTGCAAATAATTACTGTGATTACATTTATATTATTGAACTCCTAAATAAAGCTCATAATGCATATAATGACTACTTATAAGATGTGAAAGACTCTATATAATTATCATATATAAATATCTATATCAAATCAATCTCAGCTATTCAATCTATGAATGAAGCTCAAGGAGACTATCTATAAACTATTAAAAGAGCTCAGCTTTACTCAAAAGAACTTTATACTAATTAAGTAAGACAATTAGTTAATAATAGTATTTGCCAAGAATCCAGTATATCATAGTAGAATGAAATATATCAATATATAGCATTATTTTATATAGAAATACATATATAGAAAATAGTACTATATACTTAGATTATACATATCTCTATAAAGTATATGACTACTAATTCACTTATAAAAACCCTTCTAAGACTGAAGTTCAAGCAATATATTAAAGGAATGAGTCTTATGAGCAATATACTAGTATTTGGATAATTTCATAATATTTTTCAGACTATAAAAAACCTTTCTTATAGTACTACAATTATATATATTGTATTTTTTAATAAATATTTCAGATATTTTGAAATTCTTTTTAATATGTAAAAATTCCTTAGATATAGGATTTTATAATAGTAATTTGGGTTATATATAGTTTTAGTTTTTATATATATTATGTATTGCTTTTTATTCTGGCTTATATTTTCTTTTTTTTTAGATATAGTTAATATATATATATATATATTTTTAATTTTGGTATATATATCTTCTTGAGCAAGAGTGTTGAGATAATAACTTGATATAGATATATATATAACTTTATACCATACCTTATTCCATTAGTTTTATATATTGTAACGGTGACCCCAGAATAATGACATCAGTACAGGAGACAGCCTTTCCTTGCAAAGCCACTAGATTGGAGCACGAGAAGATCATATGGCATATGAGATGAGCAATAATGACCAACTGTGAGTCATTGTGACCACAGCACAAGCATCCTGAAGAATATAAAAGAAGGATCAAGGAACCGCAGTAGCAGCAGCCAACAAGAACCACCAATCCCAAAATAGCTCAAAGACTTACCACAAACAAAATGCCTGCCGCCCGCCAAACCTCAAGGTCAAGGAACCACCAAGGCACCTCGGTTGAAGAAAGGATATTCCAAGACATCAGAAGAGCCATGAGGACCTGCTCAGGAAGGACTCCTAGTGTCCACCTGGGTACTGCAGACCCCTACCACTTTATTCTCTACTGCCGTGAAATGGAAACAAGGATCACCATTGCTACTGAATACCTCCAAATATGGCAGGAGTACGAAATAGGAAACCTCCTCTGCCGGGAGTTCCCACAGGCCAGCACCCAAGAGCTACGAGATGCCACCCCCATGGACATACACGAAACAAGAACAGCTAAGAAGATCCATCAGATCTTTAGGCATGCATCATGGTCGATCTCCAACTTAGAGTATGTTAGAGTCTCAGATTTCAGAGACCTGTCATCCTGCCATATCAATGCACTAGAAGCCAGGGTAGCCACAGAAGCCCAGTCCACTATCACCCTCAACAGCGAAGAAGTAGAAGACTTCTGGCATCCCATCCTTCAGGACAACTCAGACCAATTCCTGCAAGGATTGATCTCAGTATTCCAAGGCCCAAGCATCCGGGTTAGATCCCCCCAAGACCTCACATTTGTCTCCTATTTTGTGGAAGAGAACCTCATAGACTGGAGAGCTCCAGATTTTCCCGCCACTGCCGAATGTGATGACGTCATCGATGACGTCATCCCGCATGACATACCTGAAGCACGCAAAGTATACAAAATGCGTGACCTACATGACGAATTCGCGGATCTCATCTCCTTCAGTGATGATGATGATGATGAAGCCCCCCTAGTCCTGAACTTTCTGCTCTAAGTTCTTTGTTACACTGGATAATGCTACCACTGGTATTCTCATGTAACATCAGATAATGCCAGCACCAGCATTCTGAGGTGACACAAAATTGTTCCAGCACTGGTATTCTCATGTAACACTGGATAATACCAGCACCAGTATTTTATTGTGATACCAAATAATGCCAGCCTTGGAACTTAGTAATTTTAGTTATTGGAATTTATATTTAGCTTTATATCTTAGCAACCATTGAATTATATTTTGTATAAATACTCCTCTTATTTCCTCTAAAATAAAGTCAGTTCCGGTTTCACTTATACACACTTCCTTGCAAGCAATCTAAGAGATAACAAGACAGTTAAAGATAAGAAGTTTGAGGACTATAAGACCTTGGGAAGGCACTCCAATAAGAACTTGCTTATAACAACTTGAGTTAGTCTAAGAGATACACCTTGAAGAGAATCTGGCATATTTGAAGGACTCAGCGACCACTACGTGACAACTTGGTGCCCATTGGCTGGTGATTCAAGACGAATCCCTCACTTTCAAGCTAAAAAACGAACAACCCCCACAACAACTACCCTGACTACAAGAGT
>RBNI01006878.1:0-10883 GCA_003990745.1 Jimgerdemannia flammicorona | reverse complement strand
CCCTCTCAAGTTCCTACAAATGCCACTCCATCCACCTTCACCACAACTCTACTCTTACTCTTCTCTACAATCCTCCTTACTAGTCCCTTACATCTCTCCCCCTTGGGGCCCCATCCAATCCACCATGCCTTGAAGAGCTCGAGCATCAGCTCCTCCCACCTTACTACCCTCAGGTACACAGGCCTCTGAGGGCCCTCCTCAAAGACACTCCGCCAGTGTTCTGCGAGCCCCACCCATATTGCAATGGCCCAACCAACCATCAGCCACTCATTCCCCACCCCCCCCACCAGCCTTGACTGTAGTGCCGCCCACTGCCCACCCACCTCAGGGTCAGGTGCTGGCACTCCCAATCTCCCCCCAACCACTTTCCAAAAATTCTCCATACTCTCGCACTCCCCCAGCCAATGTTCAGGAGTCTGCACCACCCTGCCCTCCTGCCCTATGTTATGACACTCCTCACAATCAAAAACCCCACCATCTACCAGATGGCCAGTCCTAAAGTTTAGCATCACATTTCGCCACAACAGCCTCCACCATGCTACCCAGAGTTTTGGTGGGAGCCACCTCGACACCACCTTGATCCAAGACCAGATGCCTGCCCAGTCCCATCCCTCCCTGATCTGTCCCAGACCCCTAAGGCACTCTATACCCTCCTCTAATTGGAAGTCCTCAACCAGATTCCCTCCCAACAAGAGCCGGTCCCACCTCCATATCTCTGGACCCCAGTCCTTATCCCCTTCAGTACCTTGCCAACGGATCCCAATGCGATGGGCCCCATCTACCACTCCCCATCAGAATCCTTTATACCGCATCCTCCGGCTATCATCCAAGGCCACCAAGGACAGTAGATCCCCTGAGCCACCCCACAGTAACACCCTCACCTCCCACAAATGCTGCATAAGGGGCACCCATTCTCCTCCTCTCAACTCACTGGCCCTCTTCATCCACCACACTCTCAAGCAGAGTAGCCTCTTGGAAAAGTCCACCAGGCCAAGTCCTCTGTGATCTACAGGAAGTGCGAGTACCTCCCAATCAATCTGACTCTGGTATCCAGCCCAGAGCCAAGAGTGGGCCATCTTAAGAAGCCTTTTAACCACTCACTTAGGGAAGTCCAAATGGTAGCCCAGATACCAAAGCTTTGGCATCCAATACACATTCAGAACAGTTACCCTTCCTGCCAGCGACACCTGTCTACCACTCCAACTCATCAGTACTTTCCCCCATTCTACCAGCTTGTGCTCCCACCACTCCTTGGGAAGTAAAGAGCCATACACTGAGAAATAGATACCCAAGTACCATACCACTCCTCTAGCTAGGACAATTATTCCAATGATGTCCCCCCCTATGACTCCTTCCCCAAGGACCATTGTCTCACACTTGTGCCAGTTGAGTTTCACTCCAGAACACCTCTCATACTACTCAACTATCTCCTTGAGCCTAGCCACATCTGCCACCGAACCCAACCCAACCACCATATCATCTGCAAAGGCCCCCACCTTCCAATTGATGCCTAAGATATTCAATCTACCAACTCTGCACTGGATCCAATCCAATAATGGCTCCAAGGTGAAGGCATAAAGGATGGGCGACAATGGATCCCCCTGCGGCACCCCTCTCCCCAAGAGGAAAGAGGCCCCCCTGTGTCCATTAGCCAGAATTGCAGCCCTACTCCCTTCCAGTAATCCAATAAGTGACTGATATATGCCCACTGGTACTCCAATGTGCTCCAGTACTTTCTCCAGCCACACTCTCCGAACCCTATCATAGGCCTTCTCCTGGTCCAGAAAGACCAAGCGGCCATCTACCCCTGCAGCCCTAGTGCCTTCAATAACTCCGTGAACCCATGCTGTGCCATCTTGGATCAGTTGGCCCCCAACAAAGCCTCGCTGCTCCTTCCCTAGCACCTGTTGGGCCACACCCTGTAACCTCACCACCAGAATTTTGGTGACCAGCTTGCGGTTCATATCCAGCAGCATAATTGGCCTCCAATTCTTCCAGTCCTCCTTACGCCCTTTGTCCTTGTACAGCAGTGATACCAGCCCCAACTGCTACCCTCCAATCCATTCCCCAGTACTGATGACTGCATTATACATCAGCGACATCTCCTCCAGAACCTCCTCTACAGATGCCATATATTTCCAAAAGTCCCAAGGCAAACCATCCTCCCCAGGTGCAGTTCCCAGGGTTGTTGATGCCAGAACTCGAAGGATCTCCTCTCCCAAAACCAGTTGACCAAGCTCCCCCAACCCTGCTGCAGGATTTGGGTGCCACTCTTCCAGATGCCACTCAATGTCCTGCTCCACCTCCCCTCCTTCCTCTTCACTCCAGAGGTTACTTCAGCGAGTGCTCAACTGGCCAAAGATCCCCTGCACACCTAATACCATCTCTCCCTCATCGTTAAGAACTCCTTCCCACCAGTGTCTTGCTTCCCTAGCATGGAGGAGATGGGACAAAAACCTTGTGGGCCTTTCTCCTTCTTCCAATCCCCACCACCGTAGCCTGGCCACCATAGCCTGAGCCTGCACTGCTTCCTCCTTCCTCAACAAATCCTGCAGTTCCACCACTTCCAGCCTAGCCTGCTTAGCCTTCCAATCAAATACCTCCTCCTCCTCCAGTAATCCAGCCCAATTCAGAAGTAGCCTTTCAAGTCTCCTAGATGCCCATCAGACTTGCCTCCTCTACTGAGCCCCCTGCTCCCTCCCCACCTCCCCCCAGTACCTTTGAGCTTCGGATTTCAGTCTATGCTACCTATCTCCAATCCTCATCCCTGCTCACCTCCAATCATTAACCTTGGATCATACCTCTACCACCCACGCATTCCACAGGTCCATCTCATCCAGCAGTGAAGAGTTCAGCCACCAATGTCCTGGCCCCTCTCTGCTTCCTCCAAACCTCCCACCACCCCGAATACCCCAGTGGTCTGACCAAGGGCACCACTCGACCTCTATCATCTCCCAAACTATATTGCCCCAACACTCAGCAGTCAGAACCCAATCAATCCTAGTACCAAGTCCTCCCACCCAGTGAGTATATAGACGTTGGTCCCCATCCTGAAGTCGTATGACATCCACCAATGAGCTGAGTCTTTCCACCTCTTCCCAGTCCTCCAATCCCCTACTCCTTCCTGCCACACCCCAGCCCCCATCAGTTCAGTCCAGTCTACTCTCCCATACTATATTAAAGTTGCCCCCCAGACAATCCACCCCAGCCTCAACCAAGAGCCCAGAATCCTGCAGATCTCCAATCTATACCACTCGGGTCCCTCTCTCAGCCAGGCAGTAACATGATCCCACCACAATTGAGTTCCATCCAGGCCTCTGCCACATCCCCCACACTAATCTACTACCCCAATGTCCAGTGTCTGCAATGTTCCCTTTCTCCTTCCTAACCAGGATTCCCACTTTACCCTGCCAAACTGCCTCCCCACCCCACTCTCTTGTCCATTCCAGTCCATCTTCCTCTCCCTCGCACTGTACATCTTGAAGTAAGAAGAGATCTGCCTCCAGTTTCTTCAGCCATCCAAAAATCATATGTTGCCTCCCAGTCCCTCTAAGCCCATTGACGTTCAAAGAAAAAATATTGGTTATACTATTCATAGCAAAATATTTGATAATGTTGATATCTCCACATCTACAATTCTATACTCACTTCCTCTCCAGCCAGATCCAGGTTCTGTTCCACCACAATATCATCTTCCACATTTTGCTGTTCATCCAGAGCTGCCAATAGTTCTGCACAGTCCTCACTATCCACTATCTCCATCGATGCCTGATGCTCCTCATATACCACCTGTCACTTCTCCAGTCCCTTCCATAGCTCCCACAGATAGGCTGCCCTTTCATTAGCTATACCCAAGAGTATTGCCTCCCTTGCCTCAGTGACCTCATACTCCTCTGCCTCCAGAAGAGCTGCCATCATCTCATCTCTCAACTTCCTCACAACCTCCTCCCCTCACAGTACTTGCCCCCAGAATTCCTCACTGATCACCTGGAAGTCAATCTCTCCCAGTTCCTCAGCTGCCACATTTCACAGCACCCTCAATAGCCACTTCTCCCCTCCAACTACCTCTGCTGTCTGCTCCAAATCTGCCTCTCCTTCCTTCCTCTCCTCAGTTCGCACAGACTCATCCCACCCATCCTCAGACACATCCTCCAACTTCCCCTCTCCCATCTTGGGAACACTATACTGGATCGGAATATCTTCTGCCATCACCGTGTCCACTCCAGCCTCCTCCAGCCTCCATCTCCCACTCTCCTTCATCTTCTCCCCTTGCTGCACCGCCTCCACCCAGATGCTAGCACTCACTCCAGTGCCCTCCTCTGTAGCCCCTGCCCTGTGGCCCCCATCCAAACTGGCCAACAAATCCTTCTGTAGCTGTCTCTCCTTCACCTTCTCCCAGAGCACCTTGTCCATTCACACCTTCTTGCCCTCAATTACCTCCACTACCGTCCTAGCCTTATAAGCCCTCCAAGCCCTTTGCTACCTCTCCACAGCCCCAGCTAAGTCCTCAAGTACCTCCAGCAGGTCCTCCTCCTCTTCCTCTGACCCCTTCACCCTCGAAACCTTGCACTCCACCAGGCCCCACTTCAATGCCACTGGCCAGTCCCTAGCCTTTCCAGTATTCTCCATCTTAAACAACCTCAACCAGATGTCCACATCTCCTGTCCTGAGCTCAGTCCCCTTCCATACCCTAAACCCAATGTCGACCACTTTGCTATACTTCTTCACCACATCTGTGACCAGCCTCCTCGCCTCCTCCTTCTTCACCATCGGCAAGTCCATAATTACCAGATGAACCACCCAGAGATTCCAGCACATACATCTCGCCATTGGCACTGAAATCCCTCCAACCACCACACCCTTCTCCACTGCCTCCAGTAGCAAATCTTTCTCTTCAAACCCCACCTTGACCACCTCCAGCTTCTTCAAAAACTTAACTGAGGCTGCACCCTTCACCTTGCTTGCCAACAGCTCTAGCACCATCTTTGCCATCACCACCAAGCCACGGAAGCACAGCATGATGGTGAATTCTGATCAAGATTTCTTAAGTAATGAAGCCGCCATAAGGCCCATCACACCATCAGCCAGGTCCCCAGATCCCATGCCGCTCCCCTGTCCAGGTCTTCCATCAGCCGTCACATCTGGATTTTTTTCCAGATTGCCCATCACACCACCATCAACAGTTACTGCCTCAGCCACTACACCTCCAGCCCCACTACACTGTCCCTCCAGTAGAGAGGCCTCCTTGCCACTTGAGGAAGCCGCCGCCTTCCCTAGCTCCAGCCAGCCATCCAGTCCAGTTGCCTGCTTCCCCATCCTGACCTTATCTGTGAAGGTCATCCTCCCTCCCCCATGTGGCCTTGCACCTCCTCTGCCACCCCCTCCAGCCCCGCGTCCTCTCATCAAAGCACTCAGCATGCCAAGACCAGCACCCCAACCCCCCCCCATATGTTGCCAGTCAAAGGCACTGGGGCCCCCCTGCCCAGTACACTCACCAGAATGTAAGTTGCTCACCATCTTGAAAGCACCAATACTTGAAGATGTTGTTGAAAGTGTTGTCGAAGTCTTTTGTCACCCAAATGGTACAGGTGAAAGGTGTATTTTGTCTGCTCTTAACTTGACTCTTATAGACATCATTACTAAAGTAAATACTTCAATAATAGATAAAGGTCTTTTCACAATCATAGTGTCCTTGATGAATTCCTCATTTTGCTGTTTGACTTTCTTACTTATAGAGTATCTCTTTCAATATTTGTTATAGATGAGTAGAGTAACCTGAAGAGCTTGAGTAATGGTGTAAGTATTGTTATTATTGCCTTTGATTGTGAGGGTCTCTAAAGATTGATGAGAGAAGATCTTCTATTTTTCTTTATAGATCTTCTTAAAAACTTTAGAGATAGATAGTTGTATTCATATGAGAACTGGGGCTTATTTTAACTTATTCTTGTCTTTAGTTACTAGTATTGGGACCTTATGAAGATTAAGAATTTGACAGTTACTATAGTTATCTCTTGGTGAGTAGAAATGATTATATATCTAGGCAGAAGGCTTGCATAATTTAGTTTTTCTTCAGAGATAGTAGTGGTTATATAGATAGTCCTGCAAATTTACATACTGCTTCTTCACTGATAGCTCTATCAATGCTTTCTTCTAAGCTTTCAGTATTGATTACTCTAATAAAAAGATCTTCTTGACTATCTTCAGAGTTTCTAAGTATATTTAAATCACTTTCTAGTTCTTGTAGAAAATTTGCTTCACTTTTATCTTCAATGATAGTGAGTATATCTCTATGTTTTTACTATTCTGTCTCAGAGGCTTGACTTGATTTTCATAATCCTTTTGACTCAATTGGTATCTTGTACTTTTGTCTATAAAAGGTGAAGATCAGGAGTTACTTCTTGATATCTACATTGGCTTCAACTAGTATAACTAGTTAGTTCCCAAGATCGGATTATAGGAGATTACTGGGGTTACAACAGCTTGAGGTATATTGAGGCAGGTTCTTCTAACTTAAATAGATATATCTCTAACTAGTCTAAGAGGGGTGGATTCTGATCTATCTGTTATAATAACTTTTGCCTTGATTCCTTCATCAATTTTCCATTCAATCTTTTCTAACATTTGCTGAGTTATGATATAAACCACTGCTCTAGTATCAATAAGAATTCTGCCATATACTTTTCCATTAACCAGCCTTATGGATTGATATTCTTAGCACTGATATTCATGAACTATATAGATAGTACTAGGCTCTAGTGTTTGTAGTCCTTGGATAGAAACTCTCTTGATATCTTCTTTGTGAAAAGTGTCCTGAAATATATATGAAATATCCACTCATAGGTGAAGAATGCAAAGAATATAATATATATAATCCCCTATAGATGTATATATAGTATGAGACTTTTAACAATCAGTAGTACTCTAAATGAGTTGATCAGGATAGAATTTGAATCTCATCTAAATTAACTTAGATGAGATTCAAATCCCATCTAGATTGATTTAAATCAACTATTGTTTTGATTTCTAAATTAGATAATTAAATATTTTCCTTGATAACTTAGTAATATATAATCTGATTTCAATAATCTTGATATTATTTGAAAGCCCTTAATAAGGTCTTTCTAATGATACTAAGATTATTGAAATCAGATTATGCATTGCTAAGATATTAAGGAAAATATTCTTTTGACATAATTTCCAAAATTGGTAAGTTAAATAATTTCTAAAATTAGTAAGTTAGATATTTTTTTTGATAACTCAGCAACATATGTTCTGATTTCAATAATCTTAGTATCATTTAAAAGGTCTTATTAAGGGCTTTTAAATGACACCAAGATTATTGAAATCAGATCATATATTAATAAGTTATTAAGAAAAATATTTAATTGTCTAATTTGGAAATCAAAATAATGGTTGATTTGAATCAATTCAGATAAGATTTGAATCCCATCTGAGTTGATCAGAATGGAATTCAATTCAAATAAATCTGAATCCAATCTAGATTAAATTGACTCATTAGGAGTACTAAATAGCCTGGAAAGTATTCTGTGATCAATTACTAAGAAGATTCATTCCTTTAATATATTTCTCAAATTTCGACTTTGAAAGAGCTTTTGTAAGTAAATCTGTGATCATTTGCAATATTGTAATCTTGAATTAGTACTTGTAGCTTTGTATACTCTACTAAGCTATATTTATCAAGAAGATTTATCATATAAAATACCCAGATTATATAATCTTTCTCATCAAAGATCAGGATGGATCTCTTGACTATGTTTACACTTATGACTGAAACTGTATTTCCCATATCTGTTGAGATAGTTATATCTATGGTTGGTAGAATACTTGTGATTAGTATATCTATTTCTATACTTATATTACTAGGCTGATCATTAGATATTTCTAATATAGTGTATTTTAAAGAGATATATTACTATAGTCACTTAGTACTAGCAAAGCTTATAATCTTTATTGTAAAAGAGAGTATTTTATTGAAGTTAGATAGGTTATGTATTTTACTGATAAATGATATAAATTTAATAGAATAGCATTATATATTAATATATTAAGTAACAATATATATAGTCAACAAGTAACATAATACTCATTCTGTTATAATAATTTATATTAAATAATAATAAAGTATATTTTCAGATATATCAAAGATATAGTATACTATATACTATATTTAAGTAGCAATAAATCAAATGAGAGCACTATAAGGTTATCTAGTATATATAATATCAATTGAACTGATAATCTAGATAAGAGATAGTCTATGACTAGATATCTCTTCCAAATTAGTAAAAATAGAGCTATTTTATGACAAACATATAAGTAATATTCAGTAATAATATTATCTATATAAGTAGAGTACTAAGTACTATCTATAGTGATAAAGAAAGCTATTTAGCTCTATAAGCTGTTAAAAGAATTAGGATTTTTTCAGAAATAAGAATCTATATCTATATAATAGAACAATCAATCTATGATTTCTATAGCAAAGAACTCTATATATTATACTAGAATGAAATATATTGATATATAGTATTATTTTATATAGGAATATATAAAAAATGATACTATATATCTAAAGTACACTCTGACAGAGTATATGATAGTAGATTCATTAACTAAAGCTCTTTTAAAGGTAAAGTTTGACTTATATATAAAAGGAATAAGACTTATAGATAATTCTATACTAGTAAGTAGCAATTCTATACTAGCAAATAGTAATTTTACACTAGTAAGTAGCAAGTAATAATAATAATATAGTAATAATAGAA
Source organism: Jimgerdemannia flammicorona (assembly GCA_003990745.1). NCBI lineage: Eukaryota > Fungi > Mucoromycota > Endogonomycetes > Endogonales > Endogonaceae > Jimgerdemannia > Jimgerdemannia flammicorona. The sequence continues at coordinate 2,097 of RBNI01006878.1, read as the reverse complement.
AGTCTTTAAAGTACAAATAAGTATCTCTAACATTGCTTACATTCCTTCATTTATGAATAGATTTATATTACTAATTTCTACTATATTTTTTACCTATTTTCATACTTATAAGTAAGGAATTTGGGTCTTTTTTAGTTATCTAGATAGTATCTCATTAGTTATATTTAGTTAATTATAATTAGTTAGTTTTATTTATATATTCTAAAATATATCTCATTGAGTAAGAGCATTGAAATATCTTAGTTATAGTAACTCAATATATAGTAGTATAGCCTGACTATATTATTTTATAAATATCATTAGAATATGTAAAAGTATATAAGCTAGTATTAATAAATAATACTTCTCCTCACCTATCTTTCTCTAAGTATTCTATAATATTTAGAAACTTACTAGAGTATTGCATTTACTGAATAATATTCAAAGATAAACATAGGTTCTGTCTGGAGTGATAAAGACTGACTTTACTAACTTCTCTAGTAAGATCAATTTGATAGAATTCTAAGTATAAATCTAAGATAGTATAGTATTGTACTTTATTTCCTAGTATCACTAGGATATTACTGATAAGAGACAGTAGTTGGAAATCTTCTTAGTAACTTCATTTAGTTTTCTATAGTCTGTATAGAGTTTTAAAATAATTTCTCCTAACTTGTTTTCTTTCTTTAGAGCTAGTATTTGGTGAAGACTAAGAACTAATAACTTTCTTAATAATACTAGCTTCTTTTATCTGCTTTATTTTCTCTTTGAGCTATTTATAATATACTGGTGAGATTAGTCTTATCTTTTAATAGATTGGCTTGATATTTTCTATATCTATATTATAATAGTAATATGATATCTTTTCTTTAATATCCTTAAAATTGTTATAAGAATATCCTCAAATTTATACAGTAGTTTCTTAAGTTCTTTTTTTAAATAAAAATTTGGTTTCAATAGTATAGCTATACTTATCTATGATTTTTTTCCTTCTTGTAGTCTAATTTGATAATCTTGATACTAATAAAAACTCCTCTTTTTATAGATTCAAATTCTCTTCTTTCTCTTTCTGTTTTCTCTAACTTCTTGACTTCTAAAATCTTAGATTGCAGTACTAAAAAGATCAGTATTTATATAAGTCAATCTTTCTTATTAACTATAAATAAAATTATAGAGTTGTAGTTTCTAATAATGAGTAAGATTTCTCTAATATAATTAGAATCAATAACTTCTCCTTTAATCAAACTTTTGCTCTTAGCTAGACTACTTCTTGTCTTGAGTATTACAATATAGTTATTTGAAATAGTTATCTCTAGTCTAATTATAAGTAAAGTAGTTATCTGAGGTTTGAGAATTATCTTCTCAACTATAATAATATTCATTCTAGCTATATTTTCTGACTTATATTCTAACAGAACTACATTAGGATGAATTTTTTAAATCTTGACCTTGATTTCTTCTTTGTCATCACTATTCTCTAGAAGAGCTAGTGGTTTGTTCTTCTGGTCTTCTTTTTCTTATTATGTACTTCTATCTTCTTTCTTCTCCTTATAATAAATCTTATAGATCTTAATAATATATTAATAGTACTTATTTATATACTTCATATAGTATATTCAAATTCCATAAGAACATATTCTTTAAAGAGTATATTCTTCAGCAATCTTCTTATATCAGTCTTTTTCACTAATTTATCTGATCTTTTTCTTCTTCTTTTGAGTAGTTATCATATAGGCTCTTTTTTTACTCACTGGTTTCTTTCTCTATTTCAGAGAGTACTCTTTTATTGATATTGATGGAAATTTATGTCTTTTGTCCTTGGTAGACAATCTATATCTTCTAGAAGTTTATATTAATTATAATCTAAATCTTATAGAAGTATGAGAATACTATAGTTGGTAGTATTTATAATAATCACATCTACTGGAATAGTTGCTCTTTTGAACTTAATAGAGATATCTTAAATCTTTTTTAAAGGAGTAGCTCTTATACTATATATCTACTATAATAAATATCAATTTTATAGCTTTTTCAATTTCTCTTTTTTTTTTTTTTTTTTTTTTTTTTTTTTTTTTTTTTTTTTTTTTTTTTTTTTTTTTTTTTTTTTTTTTTTTTTTT
>RBNI01006877.1:0-10883 GCA_003990745.1 Jimgerdemannia flammicorona | reverse complement strand
CAGAATCTTTGAAGCCATTAAAGATACAGGAGCAGAAGGATGCCTCCTCAGCAAGAAGGCAGTAGACTGCCTGGGATAGGAGGTCGAAGAAGCAACCAAGTTGGTGTTTGTTACAGCAGATGGTACAAGAGCCACCCCTTTGGAAAAAATCCAAGATGTTCCCATCAAGTTTGGAGGAGCAACTATCCCAGTAGATGTGATAGTAACCAATGCAACCAACTATGACATTCTTATTAGCAACCAGTGGCTTTACAAAGTCAGAGCAATAATCGACCTGAATGTTCAGAAGATGCAGATTATCTACTGAGGTCAGAAGATGCGAATTCCCATCAATATCAATAAAGGAGTGCTCCCCAAAATGGAGAAAGATGAGTAAGAAGAAGCTTACATAGTGACCACACAGAAAAAGAAGAAGAAAGTCAGATGGATGAGTGAAGAAGAATGGTGCAAGAAGATCACAGAAGAATATGCACCACAAGGAGTCTGCCCACATGGGATCCGAATATACTGTATGGAGCATATCAATGAGTGCTACCAGTGCACCAGCAAAATCAAGGAAATCTACTATCAAAGAAGAGAGAAGACCCTCAAGGAACAAGCCAAAGAGGAAAAGAAGGAGGAGGAGGAAGATGACGAACCACCAGCCCTTCTGGAGGACAGTGATGATGAAGAAGAAATCAAGGTCAAAATCTGGAAGATTCACCCTGATGCAGTCCTGCCAGAATACAAATTGGAAAATGCAGCTAGAATAGATATTGCCACAGTGGAAGAAACTGTACTTGAACTCCAGACAACTACTCTACTTGCAACTGGCCTAGAGATGACCATCCCAAAGGATCATGTCAAGATCTTCAAGACAAGAAGCAGTTTGGTAAGAAGTGAAATTATGATTGAAGGAGGAGTTATTGATTCAGACTATATTGGAGAAATACTACTCATCACTAGGAATTACAATCCTACTATTCCATTCCCAATAAAGAAGAAGGACCAACTGGCACAGATGTTGATCTTCCCAGTCTGACAACCAAAGATCATAGAAGTCAAGAAGTTGGAGGAAATGAAAAGAGGAAAGAAAGGATTCGGATCCATAGGAAAAGGAGTATTCGCCAGTACCAAGATCACTGAACTGGATTATAAGAAGGAGGAAACCACAAATAAGCACAGCTACACCATTGGAAACGAATTCCCACTTAAGGAGGAACTCAAGAAAATACGCCATGAATTCGAGGATGTCCTTGCCACAGACTTCAAGAATATCAAAGGAAAAATGCCACACTACTATTATGAGGTAGATACTGGAGATACCGAACCAATTTACCAAAAAGCAAGATCTGTCCCACCAGCCTACCGGGAATAGCTCAGAGAAGAAATCAAGCAGATGGAAGAAGCTGGTATTATCAAAGAAGCCAGTAGCCCCTGGTCTTCACCAGTTGTACTAGTTCTGAAAAAAGGAAGCAAGCCTGGAGAATTCGCCCCAAGACTCTGTGTCAACTACAGAAAGCTCAATACAGTTACCAAGAAGGATCGCCAATCACTGCCCCTCATCAGCGACATCCTTATAATACTGGGAGATGAAGCACAGTACTATAGTACCTTGGACTTATACTCAGGATTCCACCAAATTGGACTCACAGAAATGGCAAGTGAAAAGTCAGCCTTTATAACTCCAGATGGAACCTACATCTACCTGTGAATACCATTCAGGATGTGTAACACACCAGCAAGCTTCCAACAAATGATAAACAAAATCTTCTGCTATGATATAGGAAGATGGATGATGGTTTACGTTAATGATGTAATCATCTACAGCAAGACACCTGAGGAATATCTGCAGCACATACAGCAGATAATGGAAAATCTGAGAAAGCATGGCCTGTACATCAAGCTCAAGAAATGCAAGTTTGCAGAAATCGAGATCTCCTACCTTGGCCATGTTATCAATTGAGATGGAACACACATGGACCCCCTCAAGATACAAGCAGTAGCAGCATACCCAAGGCCCACTACTGTTACGGAAGCCCAAGCCTTCATGGGACTCGCCTCCTACTATCATAGATTTATTAGAGGATTTTCCAACATTGCAGGTTCAATCTATGAACTCAACAAGAAGGACATCAAGTTTCAGTGGACTGGCAGACAACAAAAAGCATTTGATGAACTCAAGGTCAGACTGACCCAGGCACCCATCCTCAGATGACCCAATTGGACTCAAGAATTTATCCTGCAGACTGATGCAAGTGTACAGAGACTAGGAGCAGTCCTAGCTCAAAAAGAAGATAAGAAAGAGTATGTCATTGCATATCTTAGCCATGGAACCCGAGGAGCTGAAAAAGAATATGAATTCTATAAGTTGGAATGTCTTGCAGTCATCTGGGCCATGGAGAAGTTCCACTACTACCTGGCTGGAAGATACTTCACCATTCAGATGGACCACTCAGCTCTCACCTGGCTACTGACAACTGGACAACCCAAAGGAATCTATGCTAGATGGATAATGAAACTACAAGCCTATGATATAACTATTGTGCACCGCTCTGGAAGAACAAATTCCAATACAGATGCTCTCTCACAGACACCCTGAAACACCTCTAACCAACAAATCAATTATGAATAAGGAGCTCTACTATAGAATCATCACATATCTGGGACAGCAAAAGATGCCCCAACATCTGGAAGAATGGACACAAATGATTATCAACAGAACATGGAAACAATTCGAAACCAATGGAGAAACACTGAGGAAATGAAAACTACTAGTCATACCAGAATACAAGAAGGAGCAAGCAATGAAATCAGTACATGAACTCAGCCATCTAGGAGGAACCAATATATATGATAAGGCAAGAAGAATGATATAGTGGCCAGGAATGGAGGAAGATATCAGACAATTTGTCAAGATATGTGACAAATACCAGAAACAAAAACAAGACCAATGAAACCAAGCCCTGGGATTAGTACACATAGAACCAATACCATTTGCCTACATAGCAATGGATGTAATTGGCCCCCTACCTCTGACCTTGACTGGTAACTGATATATCATTGTCATCGTAGACCTTTTTATGAAATGGATAGAAGCAGGACCCCTCAAGGAAGCCAATATACAGTCAATTGCTAATTTCTTCCACAAAGAAATCATCTGCCAGTTCAAGACCCCAATGCAAGTAACTACAGACAGAGGAACAGAATTCGTGAACCAGTTCTTTGAGATTCTCTATAAGAAGTATAAGATCCAGCACATTCAAACCACAGCCTACTACCCTTAAGGAAACGGACAAGCAGAAAGGACAAACAAGATCCTTAAGAATGTTATTGCTAAGATCTGTAATAACTATGAAAACTGGGATCACTATCTGCCAATAGCATTATCGGCCCTTCAGGATATTAGATCACAAAGTACCCATTTTACCCCTTAGGAAATACTGTTTGGAGAAGAAAGTTCTTAAGGAATCCTATCGTCCAATAGAGATGCTATATGGAAACAAGTGGACACAGAGATACAGAAACTGCACCAAATCAGGAAGAAGGCTGAGGATTACATAAACAAGGCACAGATACTACAATGGAATAATGTGGAAAAGATGCACAAGCTCCTGGAGATTATCAAGATAGGAGACAAAGTCCTAGTATATCGGAACATAGTAGAAGCTTCATGGTCACGAAAGCTGGAGCCTAAGTGGGAAGGACCTTACCTTGTGTAAGATATAAAAGGGACCACCTTTTGGCTATAAAAACTCTCAGGCACAATCATCCCTACTACCATTCACCGAAACTGACTCAAGAAGTATTATGACCAGTCAACGAAGTAATGCTACTGCCCTCAAGATCACTAGTGCAATCCAGCAAGCTATAGAAAGACAGTGGTGTTCCACTGAGCCACCAATGATGGAGGAATCCTTTGACAGCATCTAGAGTATAGTGCAGATGCACTTATCACAGATCTCACATTTCAAGGCCTACCAGAACTGAACTGAGTTCCAGGAATACTTCAAGTTGGGACAGCTACTGAATTCAAAATCAAAGATGAGAAAAGAAGACTGGATCAAGGAATGTCAGCTCTCCTACATTCAAATTACGATTGCAAAAAGAGTATACAAGTTATTCAAGGATGACAAAGCAGCCTTAGCCTACTTCTGGGAAGTAACCCCAGGAGACTTCGGATATGTTAAGAGACAACACTGGAAGAACATAATGATACAAATTGCACAGTACAAGGAGATACAAATTGTAGAAGCCTGGGAATTTGAGTGAATAGGATGCTCTAAAGACAAATCACCTATTCAGGAGGAAGATGTGATGGCTGATCCAAATTAGTAACATGAAACAGGAGAATTAGACATTTGATCATGGTACCTGAATCCAATTCCCAATATAGTTTAGCCTTATAAATAGCAGTCATATTCTGCAAAGTGCAGAAACTTTAACATTTGCAAAGATTTAGGAGATATTAGAATGTTTGCAATTAGTGAAATCCTAGTAAATGTTAAAAGATTCGATACTTACAGAAAATGACTCACTACTTAGCCACCTTATAGCTAGCAAACTTGTATAAATAACCCAGTATCTTCGAGTGAATAAACCTCAGATCGAAATAGTTCAAGCAAAGAGAAAGCAAAAGAACTAGTAAGTCTGTGGGCAGATATACTTTGAACTCACCCATAGAAATCTGATGTACTTCAAAGGTTAAGCATCTGCTATGTTACAATATATATATATGTTGGGATTTCAGATATATACTTAAAAGTATATATTTGTCACTCTCTGATAGTAGGAAGAGTATAGTATACAGAATGAGATATAGGTAAATCTGCCCTACTATATCTAATATAATCAAGCTACTAGATAATAGCTAGTCTAGGTTTAATGAGGTATAGTACTCAGTGAGTAGTAGGAGAGAGTTTTGACCTATAGTCTAAATTCTCTTTTAATAAAATCTATAAGACTTCAGATTTGTTAAAATATATATGTATATACTATTTAGATCTTTTTTGAGAAGTTTATACTTATTTAGTATATTTAATTTATTCATAAACTGCTTTATTCTAGATTCTAAACAATTATACTTTATCAATCTGTTGATCTGAATGAGATATATATAAATATTTTGAACTCAGTCATAACTATAATAAGTAGTAAAATTAATACTATAATATTAAGGTTTAGTATTTATTAGTAAATACTAATTAAAGAGTTTCTTTTACTTTTCTATCAACTTAGTATTTTTATTATAGTAATTTTTCTCTAGTTTAACTTTAATAAGATATTCCTTATATCTTTTTAATAAATCTTAGATCTTTTTCTCTTTATGAGCTTTAAATTATAAGTCATTCTATAAGTATTGACAAGTATTATATAAATTAGTTTAGAGACTTATAATTTGAATATATAGAGTTAACTAATATTATAATTTATAGAATATATTATATTTCAGTATATACAGAGTACTATCTTCTTCTAGACTAATTAAAAAATTATAGTAAATAGACTTATAACTTATTTCTATAAATAAAAAGATAATTGATTAGATCATCTGATTAATATTTCTAACTAGACTAAATAATCTATATACTTTAGTATAATTTAAGAGAAAATTCTTTACTATATATAGTAATTATATTTATATTAATGACTATCTTGGTTTTTTACTATAGTATTCTTTTTAGTCAAATACTCTCTGATGTTTTCAAAATAATTATGGCTAATATCAAGTATATTCAAATAAGTTTTCTAATAAAAGATATATTATAGTCATATTAATATAATATTCTTTTATTAATGTGAGCTTTCTTCTTAAGACATTGACTAATACTTATAGATCTACTATCTATGACTTTTAGTTATACTATTAAAAAAATATCTTATTCTGATCTAAAAAAGCCTCACATATTTCAATAAATACTTTCTTGAAAACTTTGGAAGAGTAACTACAACTACAGCCTACTTTCAAGAACTCGATTGATTTTTTTATATTTAGTTATTATAACTATATAATATATTTTATATTTAGTTTATTTGATTTTGTTAAATTTCTTTTATATAATATATAATAAATAAGATTACTTCTATAATTTTATATAGTCTTTTACTCTTCTTTTTTTTCTAGATTTCTGATAATTCTTGCTTAAGTTTTTTTTTTTTAATTCTTCCTAATAAATCTCAAGTTTTTACTCTACTCTTTTTTCAAAATGGTGCTGTAATTTTCAGCTCTATAGTGAATTTGATATAAATTAACTTTATATATATATTGTAATAGTGATCTCAAAATAATGATATCAGCATAAGAAATAGCCTTTCCTTATAAGTTACCAGATCAGAGCATAAGAAGATTATATGGCATGACTCACCCAGACTACAATATGAGCAATAATGACCAACTATAAGTTATTGAGACCACAATACAAACATCTTGAGGAATATAAAAGAAGGATCAAGGAACCACAGTAGTAGCAACTCAACAAGGCCCACTAATTCCAAAATAGCTCAAAGACTTATTATAAACAAAATATCTACTACTTGCTAAACCTTAAGATCAAAGAACTACTAAGATCTCTCAGTCTAGGAAAGGATATTCCAAGACATCTGAAGAGCTATAAGGATCCACACCACAAGGACTTCTAGTGTTAACCTGGGTACTGGTGACCCTTATTATTATATATATTCTCTATTGCTGTAAGATAGAAACAAGAATTACTATTGCTACTGAATGTCTCCAGATATAGCAAGAATATGAAATAGGAAACCTCCTCTGTCAGAAATTTCCTCAAGCCAGCTCTCAAGAGCTACAAGATGCCACTCCTATAGATATATATGAAATAAGGACAGTCAAGAAGATTCATCAGATCTTCAGGTATGCATCATGGTCAATTCTGTAAGTATACAACCTCCAAGTCACCAAAATCACATGTCATCCTCAGAACCAATTCAGAAACCACATGTGAGACTACAAAACAAGTTACTGAAGAGATCATCTGATTACACAAAATATGCCAGCAAGTACAAGAACCTACTACCAAGATGTATGAAAACCAGAAGAAGTATTACAACCACAAGATCAATCCTATACCTCTATAACTAGTTTTGGTATACCATATTATTATAAAAGGAAACTGAAATATAAAACTCAACCCAAAATGAGAAGAATCTCTCTTATCTATAAAAGGTTCATAAACTGCACTTATTAACTCAAGACTAAGATATACCACAACTATACAAAGATCTCATTACTTAGCAGAAGCAAAATACATTTAAATAACCCTGTTTACTCTATCTGTATTACCTCCATTAGAGAATGACAAATACTTCATCTGAACTCAAGAAAGCCAACATTGTCAAAACCAATCTCAAGCCCATCTATATGATAGATATTACTACTAAGAATTGCGTCAGATTACAGAAAATATCATTTCTGAGAGGTTCAAACTCCTAGCTACAATATTGAGAGCCCTCACTCTAGACAAGGATGGCCAGTCCTTGAAAATATGCCAGTAGCACAAAAAAAAAGAGAACTAAGATCTGTTATCCTTATACAACTACTGCTACTAAGGATAGTCTTAATTTTGCAAGAGATAGAAGTAGTGCTCTGAATGAGTCAATTTGAATCAAATTCAGATTCAATTTGTCACATGATGGTTTGATCCAAATCTCAAATCTGAAGCCATCTGAATCAACTCAGATTAATCTGAATCACCCCATCCGAATTGTCCCATCCAAATCACCCATCTGAACCACCCCAATCTGAATCACTCAATCCGAATCACTTAATCCAAATCACTCAATCTGAATTACTCAATCTGAATCACTTAATCTGAATCCTCCAATTCAAATTCTCCAATTCGAATCCTCCAATTCGAATCCTTCAATCTGAATCCTCATCTGAATCCTTCAACCAAATCCTTCAATCCAAATCCTCCACATGACTCATATGCTGGATACATCTACAATACAATATACACACATGCATATACAATACACATACATGCATACATATATACATGCAAATACGCAAACATATATATCGACAGATCAGTCTTCAACAGTTCACAGTACCAATGATACTTCAAGTCAAATATCCCTGATAGCTCCACACCTTCTACACAATCCTCGCTCCAAAATCTGGCAACATTGTACTAAGATAGGAGATGATGTTGTTTGTAATTATTGCAGGTAAAAAATTAAGATATACCTATTGACACTTTTTGTTTGTTTTGACACACATATGATATTGTTTCATCCACCCCCATAAACTGTATTAGCCAGAAGTTCAAAATGCTTGGGAGTATGACTTCGAACATGAATCGACACATAAAAGATAAGTACTCTGACAAAATCAAAAAGAATATGGAGATAAATAAAATCGACATCCAAGCTGTGGTGGGTACGTTTATCCAATTGTCCGACCATTTCTGTATCAAAAATGCCATTTAATCAAAAATATTTAGCCATACTCTTCGGCAGAATTTCAAAATCAGCTCATTTGCTGGATTGTGTGCACAGACCAACTATTCACAACCATCGAGAGTAATTAATTGCATAGCATCTTTGACCTTCTCAAGCATGATTTATATTTGCCAAGTACCAATACTATTTGCAAAGATATCCTGGAGGCCTATAGGAAGGAGCATGACAATTTCCACCAGACACTTCAGGTAAAATAAGGGCAGCACTATGATCTTTGCAAGCTGAATTATATAAAAGAGCTCACCAATTTAACCTCACATTCAATAAGCAGAATTTGGCTGGCAAAATTTCATTTATGATCAACATATAGACATCCCCCCAATGCAATTTTGTTTCTGGACATTACTGGTCATTGGATTGACCTTGATTGGTAGCTTAAATCTCTCACTCTTGACTTCATCAAACCTCATTCTGGAGACAATATCGCAGATACTTTTATTAGTTGTATCCGGGAGCTTGGGATCACAACCAAGGTAAAAAAGAGGGGCTTGCCATCAGGTTGGTGTTTTGAGGGAGGTCCTAAAACAAACCAGATTTTATTGGTTATTTATTTTCACATAAATTCGCTGACCAAATATTTCAAGTACAGATTTTGGCCATTATGATGGATAATGCCACAAACAACTCAACATTTTTCAAAGTTTTAGTGGCCAGTCTCAAACAGGAAAATGTGGCCTTCAGTGCAGAAAGCTGCCATATACGATATCAGGCCCACATACTAAACCTCGCTATTCAGAACTATCTTATGCACATAGACAAAACATCCAAGAGAGGAGGGGCCCTGAGTATAATTTCCAAGCTGTGCAATCTAGTTGTGTCAGTCTGATCATCCCCACAATGACAAGACAAATTCACTGCACAGTGTAGGGCAATTAGTTTAGCCCCAAAAGAGCTTATATTGGACATCTGTATGCATTAGAACTCAACATTTGTAATGATCCAGTGTGTGCTGGAGTTTGTTGTGGTATACATTCTTTTTTTCTTCGGTCAGCTGAAGCAACTTGTTTCGGATGATTTATTTTAAAAAAAAACAAAAAAAGCCAATAGATTCAACAGTGACTGCTGACAAGGAAATACGGGCCAAGGCTCTAGGTGAAAGTAAGTGGGACATACTTAGGAATATTGTCAGAGTTTTGGAAGTAAGTGGTGATTGCTCTGGCTCCACACTTGTTTTGTCTGCCTCCATATAATGCAACACCTCACCACATATAACTGCTAGTGTTTTGATGATTGTACAAAGGATATAGTCAACAGCTCCTTTCTCTGCTACCTTACTGGTCACAAGGTTTGGTAGGCGACCTTCCAAGTTCCCTTTCCCCTATTATTACCCCCTCTACCTCAGGTTGGTTTGCTGTACCTGCAGAGGCATAGTGGGAGGAGGGCAATGGTGATGAGTTGCCCCTTTATTGGTATCAGATTGGTGCTTCCTCCACTTTTTCGCAGATTCTGGTGCCTTCAGCTGTATCTGGGGTGTACCCATTTTGGTGCAGCGCCTTCTTCCTTTTGCCATCGCCAACAAGGAGTTGTCTTGGTATGTCTTGGACTATGTAGGGAGTTGGCTGACCTTGGGCATCAAGTGCTCAGTGTAGGTTATCTGCAGGTTCTTGGTGCCTGTGGTGGGGCTCTCTGGCTTTGGCGAGCTTCCCGGTGAGTGCGGTTCTGGCATAGGTGACTGTTTTTCGGGTGTTGTCAGAATGGGAGGGGAGATGGCCATCACAGATAGGAAGAAGGGTGATAATAGTGAACCAGTAGGGTGCCATGCTGGGGGCAGTCATCGGGGCTAGGGCAGGTGCTACTTTGGTGGGGCCTTTTGATTGGTGCAGTATGGTTAGGTGGTAGGTGTCACTCTCGGCTTCTTTTGGTGGTCAGCGGGGTTGGGCCCCAGTCATCAGGAGGAGTCGGGGGGCCTGAGGCTACCCATTTTAGGTGCCTTGGCTGCACTCAACTGGAACTGGGAGCTGATATGGCAACGTGATTGAGGCCTGCAGACTTGAGTAGTGGGATATTGGGGGTCTTCTCCTGCCTTATGTGTAAGTCCTTTACTTACCTCGACTGGGAGAACCAGGCCCTACTCACTATGTTGTGCTTTGATGAGAGTTTTTTTTTGCCTATCATTCTCTTTAGGGTGGCAGGGGCTATTCTATTTAGCTCAGGCATGGCCTTGTATATATGTTGGGTTCTCGGGTGTGCACTTTCAGTCATTGGCATATGGCTGGGTTTCCCCTGGTAGAAGGGAGAGCATGGTGTGCAGAATGAGGTGCAGGCCTAACTAGCCCTACTGTGCCTGGCATGGTCAAGCTGCTGGACAATAGCTAGCCTAGATTAATGGGGAGGCAGTGCTTAGTGGGTGGTGGGGGAGGGTTTTGGCCTATATAGTCTAGGTTCTCTTCCAATAAAAATCTGTGGGACATGAGTCCATTAAAAAA
>RBNI01006876.1:0-10883 GCA_003990745.1 Jimgerdemannia flammicorona | reverse complement strand
AAAAAAAAAAAAAAAAAGGAAGAGAGAGAGAGAGGAGACCCCTCAGGGAATTAGATGAGGGGGAGAGGGGGAGTATGTATTGATATAATATAGATTGGTAATCTGATAATAAAGTAAAAGTCCAAGTGACTATAATTTTTACAACTTTGTTTTTTTTTTTTTTTTTTTTTTTTTTTTTAGTATAGTTGGTATTCTTTTTTTTTAGATTATATATCTCATTAAGTGAGAGTGTTGGAATATATCAGCATATGACTTATATTATTTTATCAGTTTATATCATTCATCAGTAATATATGAAATATATAATCAACAAAATTGTCCTCTTTTATTAATTATACTATCTTTTATTTTAGTAAAATAATATGTTTTTCTTTTTTAAGATTTCTCAAGATGACTTTAATTTTAAATAATTAATTTCATTGGCCATTAATAGCCAATAATACTATTAGCCAGCATTAGTCAAAAGACCTCTATCGTTATACGCACACGACATCACGTGATAAACTGTATCTCGAGGACGTCGTAATTCGGTGGCTTGTGTCGGTCCAAACCATGTCGTGTAGCGTGTTGATGGTCGCGGAGAAGCCTTCTCTCGCGGAGGCTATCACAAAATATCTTGCTCCAGGGGGGAAATATGACACCTATAGGGCTGACACACCTGTTCATACCTGGTCGAGCGCTTTCCGTGGTCAACCGGCTAAGTTTAAGTTTACATCTGTCAAGGGTAAGGTCTAGTCGTTGTGTTCCATTCCTTAGAAACGTAGTACGCTAAATCGTATTGTTTTTCTTTTTTTTATTATAATGATTCCAATGGCTGCAAACAGGACATGTGTATAGGTACGTTAAGCCTCTATGGGAGTCGAATTGCTGGGTTAGGACCTGTTTTGTGATCCTTAGACGCCAACCCGCGTACTCACTGTTGTATTCTACGCCGTCCGTGAATTAGCATCGATTTCACTCCCGAGTATAATAGCTGGGAGATTGATCCCAGTAAACTCTTCGCAGCTCCCACCAAAAAGATGGAGTCTGATCCAAAGGTATTGCCCTTAGACAAACAAATAAATTAAGTTGAGATTAACTATCATCTCATGGAATCTGCGGCTTCTACATCGAAAAGGCTCACATGTGTCGGCACCTCCAATCCGAATCGAAAAACATTGACTACCTGGTCCTGTGGCTCGATTGCGATCGTGAGGGAGAGAACATCTGTTTCGAGGTCATCGATAACACGATTAAAAACATGAAGCAACCAGAAGGGGGTCTGGACAAGATGTCAAATGTGTACAGAGCAAAATTTTCAGGTACGCGCGCCGAAAATTCATGCCAAATATTGTCAGCGAGAACAAGATTCTGGAGAAACTTGCAATGAGAAATGGACTTATTTTGGTGTCGTTTGCCAACATCGCCTTCAACCTTGTTGATGTCTATTGGATATTCGGCTTCGGCCACGCAATTATTATCCGCTTCCAATGCTCTATTTTCCCTATTTTTTCTTGAACACGAAGCAATCACGATGACGGATTTGCGGAAAGCGATGGATAGCCTAGGCAAACCAAATGAAAATGAAGCGCGTGGTAAGATTTTGGATCGAGTACTGCTTTATGACAACCATATGATGTGTCTTAGCGCATACTACTCACCATTACCGTCGTTTGCACCCCAGCCGTCGATGCACGACAGGAGCTGGACCTAAAAGTAATTACGTGAGGTTGCTTTTTGTTACATATGAAAGCTTGTGTTTGTGAGCACTGATTGAAATGAGACATTTTGGTTGTTCTAATGAATAGGTTGGCGTGGCCTTTACTCGGTTGGTTGCCAGATGAATTTCGCTGTACTCAAATGTTTACTGCAAACTGTGGCTATGCTTTTGTGTTCGGAGGTTCTGGTTACTACTATCTGACTGACGACCGCAATCTCGCTGCACGCAAATATCAGCTTCCAAACTCGCTTCTTTCAGGGGAAATATGGCGACCTTGACTCGACCGTGATCTCCTACGGACCTTGCCAGACGCCGACCCTGTCATTTTGTGTCGAGCGCCACGATCGCATCCAGTCGTTCACACCAGAATCCTTCTGGAACCTCACCGTCAGCGTGCAGAAAAAAGAGTCAGGTCAACAACCTGTCAAACTATCCTGGCTTAGGCAGCGTGTGTTCGATAAGAATGTTGGCAATCTATTCATGCAGATGATTAAGGATGAGAAGGAGGCCGTGTAAGTTTGTTTTCCAATTGCTTTGCATGTCCATGTGAAGGCGTAATAGTTGGAAATATCGGGACTGGATGGATGTGTATAAATTCCACAGATGTGGCATCGCAGGTACACAAGGAAGCGTTGTCCCTTTTGTCACTCCTGACTTACGGATATTGACGCGCTCATTTTCTTCTCGGCACTAGTGTTCTCGACGTATCGTCTGAAAAAAAAATCAAGGCCAGGCCTCATGCTTTGAACACGGTTGGTTTGACTGCTTTCTTTGAATTTCAATCATTTCAATCAGTGTACGTAGCATGCTGGTTCAGTGGTTGAAAGTAGCACATCGTCATTTTGTGCTGACGATAATTGATTAACCTGATGATCTTGTCCCGGCTCTCGTGCTGACCTTCAGGTCGAATTATTGAAGTTTGGTTCGTCGTACTTAGGCATTAGCCCTTCAGAATGCGTGAGTTGTCTGTCACTGACAAAGTGCCTTAGGTCCATGTATCGATTGTGGCATGCTCATTTACTTCTCTACATACGGGCGGAATGTGTTCTTGCAGATGAATATTGCAGAGCGACTTTATACGCAAGGCTATATCTCCTATCCACGTACGGAAACATCGTCATACCCGCCGAATTTTGATATCCGTCGTGTTCTGGAAGAGCAATCGTCGCATCCTCGTTGGTAAGCTACTAAATTTTGGTGTAATACAATTCGTATTGAAGCCCAGGTTTTATTAACTCTCGTATCCCCCAATTTTTCTACTAACATATATATTCGCGTGGTCTATGTGCCATGCAGGGGTCAGCATTGCCGGGAGTTACTAGACGCGGATTTTGAGCGGCCATTTGGAGGAAAAGATATAGGAGATCATCCGCCGATGTAAGGACTTTGGTGCGGCATTTGGCGCATCTCCAATCATTTCAGTTCGGTCACACGGGACGCACCAAATATCTCTGTGATGTTTGCGCTATTGACGCACACAACATACTGTTTTTCTCAACCACAGCACACCAATGTGCATTGCTGACGAAGGTGAACTAGGTGGAGATACTTGGCGCGTTTATGATTATATTACACGGACATTCATCGGGTCCGTAAGTCCCAATCTGAAGTACACCAAGACGACGACAGAGTTCCACATAGGCAAAGAGAAATTCGAGTGTTCTGGTAGGCGATTCGCTATATCGTGGCGTGTCTTGGTATTTTAAACAATGCCTAATGATGATCACTGACTTTGTCATACTTTCTTCCAGGTGCCAAAGTCCTTTCTCCAGGATTCACGGTAGTCATGCATTGGTACGGTAAAATAAATACATATATATACACATATACCCCTCCCTGATTTCATCCAGCAATGTTCGTCGATACTGTCTCATTTTTTCTTTTCCTTTCTCGTCTTCTGGTGAGCAGGCGCTCAATGTCAGATGAATACATGCCTGAATTTCATAAAGGTGAATCCGTCGACGTAATGGAGGTCAAATTAGCGGAAGGATCGACAAGTCCGCCAGATTATTTGACGGAGTCAGAAGTGATTGAGTTGGTACGTGAAGGTCAATGTCTAGACTTTTGTGGATTGAACGGATTATGCATTTGGTTTCGATACATTCAATACTGATTATCTCTCCCCCCCTATACATTCTCAGATGGTTTGTCGTTAACCTCCTTCACCACGGAATTGACATTGATGTCATAATTAAAAGCAAGTCATAATCATGGCAACGATGTATTACTACACTCACTATTTTACAGGAAAAGAATGGAATCGGCACCGATGCATCCATCCCTACACATATTAACAACATATGTCAGCGAAACTACGTCCAGGTTGGTGATAGTTCAACCTTTTGAGCCTCGCATTTTGAAATTCTGCCGTTTCTCTTGTGGTATTGTCAAAAGATGCCTTGATGACTGTTGAATATATAATCTATTTCACTTCAGGTAAAAGGGACCGCGCGAAGATTGGTGCCGACTAATTTGGGTATGGCGTCATTCATACTTATCTCCCTCCCAAATATACTACAATTGGAATCACTCACGACCCAAAAAAAAAAAAAAAACGTCCTCTATTCAATTTTCAGGAATTGTACTGATTCATGGGTAAGAATTATTGCGCCGCGATTACGGGAGAATGCTAATACCTGACACCCCGATTCAGATCATCATTCTCACAATGTCCTGTCCTTGCTGATCATCCCACAGATATCGTATGTATTCCTTCATGCATTTGATTTTCCTTGAACATTTGGACAGAAAAGGCGAAAAAAAAAAAAAAAAAAAAAAACTGATCAGGTCATCTTGATTATCGACCCTATAACCATCCAACAGAAAAGATCGACCCAGAGCTCTCTCTCCCAACCATGCGCTCCGATGTTGAACAACAGCTAGGTTATATTGCGTCGGGGAAAGCGTCTCATGCCGAAGTTTTACAGTTTTATCTTGACGTATTCAAAAGGAAGTTTGAGTATTTCGTGAGAAAGGTAGGCATTGTCAACGCAGGGGTTCAAACATTTTCTTTAAGTGCGAAATCAAAATGAAATCATATGGTACAATAACACTTATCGACATACATCACCATGTAGATTGAGGAGATGGACGGCCTTTTCGAAGCAACATTTTCACCTCTTGCGGCTACCGGGAAACCTCTATCCAAATGTGGAAAATGCAAGCGGTACGTTGGCTTGGTTATCGATTCAAATTATGTTTTACATGGAAAATGTAGAAATCAAGTTTTCAAACGCTGTTTCATTTGACATATATTAATGCGCAGCTACATGAAATACATTTCTCTGAAACCACCGCGATTGCATTGTATGACATGCGGTGAAACGTACTCGTTGCCGCAAAATGGGGATATCAAGCTATATAGAGAACTAACATGCGTAAGTCTTATTGTAATTCCCTACCACACACGCGCACACTGTAACGACTACTCTGCTGCTTCCTGTATGAACATTACTTGTTGAAATACGCTCCATAGCTTGGTTGGGGTTGTGTGTTGACGGCAAATAAGCTCTTACAGTTAAACTTCCCAACATGTATTGCACCATTTAATTACTTGAATTGCATTTCTCGATTTCGTCCACTCTTAAAGCCGTTGGACGACTTCGAATTAGTCTCATTCTCCACTGGGTCTAGAGGGATTGGGTATCCCCTTTGTCCTTATTGTTACAACCATCCACCGTTTGAAAATATCAAGAAAGGTACGTGTTTCGTTAGTCGCTCGTTCTCTTTCCATTCTCGCACATCATAACCCGTCCTGCTTACATACATACAATCTCGCCAGGTATGGGCTGTAACCACTGCCCTCATCCTGCCTGTTCGCACTCCATGGTCAAAAATTCCGTTTGTGCATGTCCTCAATTCGAGGATGTAGCCGCTTGCCAAGGACGCATGATACTGGACGCCACGTCGGCGCCGAGGTGGAAACTGGGCTGTAATGAGTGCAACCTAGTGTCGAGCTTCGTGGATACCATTAACCGTTTGTATCTCGACGTCTCTTTTCTGTGACTCTGGGAACCTTGTTTTCGTTGAATGAGGACTAATATACCTTGTGCCACTACGCAGTCGTCACCCTGGGAGATATATGCAAATGTGGATCTAGAATCATTAAGGTCGACTTTCGCCAAAATCAGAATCGCGAACCTCTGGAAGGATGTATTGTCTGTGACGAAGAAATGGCGGCATTGCTGGAAACAAGGTATATATATTTTTCTTACTCGGGTCACAAGTTGCCAGCCAGCATTATGGATGTGATCCTGACAGAGATTTTTTACGTGGATTTCAGATTTGCACCAAGGAGTACGAGAAGCAGATATGGCGGAAGAGGAAGGGGCGGGCGAGGTGGTAGACGAAGTGGTAGGCGAGGTGGCAGGAGAGGTGGAAGAGGGGAAAGGCGAGGGGGGTGATTGAGGCAATGAATGTAGTAATGATGTAGTTAGTAAGAATAAAGATTGTCCAATGGGGGGGTGGGTGGCTCAGTGGCTCAGTTGCTTTCGGGACGATTTTTCCTGCGGCACATTGCCACGCAGCTGTCAGCTGCGCTCCTTGACACCAACAAAACCTGCTCTACTTGAATGGACACTGCACATAACCTCATTATTCCCGACGACGTCGACCCCGACGACGGTTATCAGTTCGCAACCACAACATTCTCTGCCACTGCATCTAGCCGGCCCGCTCCTCCTGCTCGTGACCAACAAATCCCACTACCCTACAGCACTCAGGCTTTCCGCAGTACCCACCTAATGAGTACAAACGCCTATCTTATCGACCAAGTCGACCCCGATGACGGTTATCAATTTGCAACCACAACCTTTCCTGAAAACGCTTCTACTCGGCTTGCCCCCCGTGATTTCCTCACTGACAGCCGCGACCCCCATGTCATCGGCCGGTACCCACCGGCCCAGCAATCCGGAGTAAGCCAAGTCGAATGTCCTGAGTGCACGTTCTATAACTATCCTGAACTGCGCGAGTGCGAGATGTGTGGCACAAGCATCGGACAGATAAACGCTGTGGGGAACGACGGTGACGCGATCACGAGGGTGATCCAGTTGGAGGAATATGATGGGCTTAAGCAAGGTTTGCGACATGGACAGTATCAGGAGCAGCGCGCATTGTGGTCCGACATGGGTGGTTTTCTCTGTGAAACGAAGGATGGTAATACACCCGCTGGCCTAGGAAGAGATGCTTTTCTCTATGAAACGAGGGCGGGCCCTGCGGCATACGGTAATAGAGCTGCGAGAGCTGGAGATGGTCTAGGAAAAAACAGAGATGCCGATGTATGGGAGGAATCAGAGGGGGTTAACAGCAGGGAGGAAATTTCTTTCGACGAGCGTCATCAAGACGAGCATATGGCGCTCACATTGCAGAAGACGATGGATGACGAGGCTGCCGGCCCCTCGTCCTCCGCTTCCATCTCCGCCATCGTCAGCACCCACGACTCGGATTGGGAGTTCGCCCGCGCATTGCAGTCGATGCTGGACGAGGAAGATCGTCGTTTACAGGAGGAGGCGGAGAGGGACGCGGAGCTGGCGCGAAATTTGCAGGATGAGGAGGATCGTGGCGGGATCGATGGGGACGACGATGAAAACGATGATCGGATGAGGGAAGGTGCCGATGATGACGATGAATTTGATGAAGACGATGACGATGCGTGGGAGGATGACGATGATGATTTCAGTGTCGGTGTCGAAGACGCGGCAATTGAAATCTTGGACGAAACTGGGAGGGGGTTGAGGCAGCAAGAGCAAGATGTGCGCGAGAGGCCGCCTGAGCCAGAGGACAAGATGTGTGGGATTTGCCTTGAGGAACGGGGGAAATTGGTGGGTTTCCATCTAACTGAATTTGCTTTTTGCTTCCCTGTTCATTCTTTTTATTCTGTTGTCGTCTTTCAGCCATTGTTCTTTTATTTTTATTTTTTCCTTACACACCATTACTTTTCATTTATTCCAAACAGGACTATGGCCCGCCGACCTGTTCCCACGCTTTTTGTGCGGCCTGCTGGTCAACCTACCTGAGCACTGTCCTGCGCGACAAAAGGTTTCCATGCCGCTGCGCCGCGCTCAGATGCCGTGCGGTTGTGACACCTGCGGACGCGGAGAGGCTCTGGAGCGTGCACAATGCTCAAGACCAGCAGGGTGATGGGAGATGGCGGGAGGAGGTGAAGGAGTTTAGAAGGTTACATGAGGAGGCCACGATGGACGATAGTGAGTTGAGTGGTTTATTTGTTTATTTATTTTTTGGCTCCCGTCAAGTTGTGTTGGTTACCGCCTAGATTTTAGTGGCTTCCTTTCTCAAACCCCCTTCTTCACCCAGAAATCTACTGCCCCCTTCAAACCTGCTCCCAGCCCCTTCGTTTCAATCCCGAAACTGCCCGCACCCCACGCCTCCACTGTCCCGGCCTTGACCCAGCTTCGTCCACGGGCCATGACATCTGCGGTAGGTGTCTTGTGCCCTGGCACCGTGGCCTGACATGCGAGGCCTTCCGCGAGCTTGAATCGCAGCGCGCCGAGGCTAAGAACGACGACGAGCACCGTACTCTGTCGCTTATCCGCAAACAAAAGTGGCAACGGTGCCCCAGATGCGGGTTTTGGGTCGGAAAGAGGGACGGATGCAACCATATTCAGTGTGTGGTGGGTCTTTGTCTGTTGCTTTGTTCTTCCTACCTTGCTTTTCTGTTTTCTCGTTTGTCCTGAACTCTTACCTTGACTGTTCTCCAAAATTTACTTGCACTTTATGCCACCACTAGTGTCAAGAAGATTTTTGCTACAGGTGTGGCCGATCTTACAACACACGTCCTGTGTGCAGGTGCGAATCGTAAAGGTGGTAAATACCATTGCGATTAGAGAAGGATGTGATCAGAAGTTGTGTAGTACAAACTTAAGTGTAAACGTGTGACATCGACTAAGGAAAATGCGAGGGTGAGGATGTAGCTGAAGGCGGGGAGGTGGTAGACAGGGAACGGCCGCCGAGAATGACGAAGATTGTGCGGATCAGGCCGGATGGTCAATATGCGTGTACTCTATCCATTGTAAAAAAGCAACTGTCATGACTGTTTTTTGTGTGGCGCTCTCTGCAGTCACCAAAATTAAAAAAAGTATTAGTTGATTTGCATCTTTTTCCATCTATGGCCACCCTTACTCACACCCTGTCGCAAACCATGAAGTCTGCACTAACCTTTGAGACCATCGCAAAATGTTCCACAACAAAAGCCCGAGTGACTGCTCTCACCTTGCCGCACGGACTCGTCAACACCCCAGTTTTTATGCCCGTTGGCACCCAGGGTTCTCTGAAAGGGCTGACACCCAAGCAACTGGAGGACATGGGTTGCAAGATCATGCTGAATAACACCTATCACTTGGTATTTCGACAAGATTTTAAGCGTCAAAGGACCTTGGCTTGCGGCGAAAGATTTGAATATATCGACAACGAACCATTTTTACCCATTTGTAGGGCCTGCGACCTGTGAATATATCTTCATATCAAATCTTCAAATCGATGTATGAGACTCGTCACATACACTCTTGTAAAGATTCAATTGCGTTTAGGGTCAAGAACTACTCGATGAGGTGGGGGGCTCGCACAGGTTTCAAAATTGGAGTGGCAACTTGTTGACAGACAGCGGCGGTTTCCAGATGGTCTCGCTCTTGAAATTGGCCGAAATCACGGAGGTAACAAGCTGCAGTCTACGCAAGCGAAGTGCATTCGAAAAACACAATTTCACACTCGCGTCGCCTACTCCTACCCACGCAGCAAGGCGTCCAGTTCGCCTCCCCCCACGACGGCTCCATGATGCTTCTGACCCCGGAGCACTCTATGTCGCTGCAGAACTCTATCGGTGCTGACATAATCATGCAGCTGGACGACGTAGTTTCTTCGCTGACTACAGGCCCGCGTGTCGAGGAGGCTATGTGGCGCTCGATCCGCTGGCTCGACCGTTGCATCGCCGCACACAAGAGGCCCGAGACGCAGAACCTGTTCGCCATCATACAGGGAGGACTGGACCACGAGCTGAGAAAAACGTGCATAAAAGGTGGGCAGTTAGTGGTTGGCGGTTGAATGGAGGATCGCTATTTTCTCATGGCGCTGTGGCTTGGGTTGGCTGTCGGTTGTATACATTGGGTTACTGGTCAAGGGATAGCGACTTTCTCATACCAACGTCTCTGATTTGTGTGACAATAGAGATGGCTAAGCGCGACACACCTGGATATGCAATAGGAGGGTTGAGCGGCGGCGAGGAAAAAGATCAATTTTGGCGGGTGTGGGTATCATGATGTCGGCCCATTGTTGTTTATGCGCGATTCTGTGTGTTGATGCTCACTTGGCACCTGTTTTATTTTTATTGTTATTCGAATTAGAGTAACGCTTTGCACAGACCTGCTGCCGAGACATAAGCCGATATACTGCATGGGAGTTGGGTGCGTAATATCTTGTTTTGCTCCCGCATACGAGCATTGATCCATCATGACAATTCTAACTACATGGTGACTCCTGTCAGCTATGCCGAGGATTTGGTTGTATGCACTGCTCTTGGTGTGGACATGTTCGATTGTGTATTCCCGACAAGGACAGCGGTAATGTAGCGCAAATTTTGGCAAAGCTAAAATAAACAGTCATTTTGCTTGCCCCCACCACATACGTTCCATCTCACTTATTCCTTCTCCGAATCTAGCGCTTTGGTAACGCCCTAACTCGCAAGGGCACGCTGAGCCTCAAATCCGGCAAGTTCGCCGCCGACTTCAACCCTATCGAGGAAGGTTGCGACTGCTCCATCTGCAGACAGTATACGCGCGCCTACATCCACATGCTCGCTACACGCGAGACCGTCGGTGCCCACCTTATCACTTTGCACAACGTCGCATACCAGCTGCGATTGATGCGCGACATGCTTGAGGCTATCGCAGCCGATCGATTTCCCGCTTTCGTCAAGGGCTTCTTCAACGACTACTTTAAAACAAAGGGGGAGAAATACCCGGAATGGGCGGTGAATGCGCTGAGGAGCGTGGGAATAGAGTTGGATTAGACGGTAGAGGAGGGTTGGAAAAGTTGTGAATGGTGTGGTAAAGGTGACGAAAAGGCTTTGATTAATACCAAGATTCCCGTAAGTCGCTGTAGCATTTTGTTTCTTTTGACTCAATGGTTATTGTAATATGTATCTGGATCTTTTTTTTTCTTTTTTTTTTTTTTT
>RBNI01006875.1:0-10886 GCA_003990745.1 Jimgerdemannia flammicorona | reverse complement strand
TATATCAATATCCATAATCATCCAAATAAAATAAAATATACACTATTCAAAAGCTCAGACACTAGTCTATTAATGGTTAAAATTCTGATTTAAAATATTTTATATTGGGATTATAATATAATTAAATATTAATAAAAACTGAACATTGGTACACTTTTGGCTGTCACTGTATATTAGAATATAGTAGAAGCTTCATAATTATAAAAACTGGAGCCTAAGTGAGAAAGACCTTATCTTGTATAAGATATAA
Source organism: Jimgerdemannia flammicorona (assembly GCA_003990745.1). Lineage (NCBI taxonomy): Eukaryota > Fungi > Mucoromycota > Endogonomycetes > Endogonales > Endogonaceae > Jimgerdemannia > Jimgerdemannia flammicorona. The sequence continues at coordinate 10,636 of RBNI01006875.1, read as the reverse complement.
AAAAAACCATCTTTTGGCTATAAAAACTCTTAGATACAATTATCTCCACTACCATTCACTGAAACAGACTTAAGAAGTATTATAGCTAATTAATAGAGTATTGCCATAGCTCTCAAGATCACCAGTACTATACAATAAGCCATAAAAAGATAATGATATATTACCAAGCCACCAGTTCTAGAAGAATTCTTTGACAGTATCCAAAGTATAGTCCAGATACACTTATTATGAATCTCACACTTTAAGACCTACCAAAACTGGACTGAGTTTCAAGAATACTTTAAGTTGAAACAACTACTAAACTTGCAGCCAGAGATGGGAAAAGAAGATTAGATCAGAGAATATTAGCTCTCTTATACTCAGATCACTATCACTAAAAAAGTGTATAAGTTATTTAAAGAAAATGAATAAGCTCTAGCTCATTTCTAAGGAGTAGCTCCAAGAGACTTTGAATACATCAAGAGATATCATTGGGAGAATATAATGACACAAATTATATAGTATAAGAAAATGCAAATTGTAGAAGTTTAGAAGTTTAAGTAAATAGAATACTCTAGAGATAAATCACCTATTTAGGAGGAAGTTGTAATAATTGATCCAAATTAAAAACATAAATTAGAAGAATAGATATTTGATTATAGTATCTGAATCTAATTCCCAAATATAGTATAGCCTTACAAATAGTAGTCATATTTTGCAAACATTAAAGTTTTAGCAAATGTTAAAGTATTTGTAAATATTGAAAACTTCACAGATATTAAAGTTTTGACAATCATCAAAGATTTAGCAGATATTAAAAAGTAACTCACAAGAAACATAGTTATATATAACTTAACCACCTTATAGCTAGCAAACTTATATAAATATTCTTAGTATTTAGAGTAAATAAACCTCAGATTGAATAGTTCAAAGCAAAGAAAAAATAAAGAAACTAGTAAGCCTGTAGGCAGATATACTTTGAACTCACCCACCCCTGTATCTCAAGAACTCTGTGGGGTCAAAAAAGATTAAGTTTTCAAGATACAGAAATCTGATATACTTACACAGTTATACTTTTACTATATTATACTAGCTAAGACAAGATACTTGATACTGAGAAAAGACAAGAATATTCTAGTGCAGTTTTAGTGCTAAGAGAGAATTTCTAAACATTAGAAAGATACTGAAATATTGTAAAATATTCAAGATAAGACTGAAGAAAAGATGTGAAAATATGCTATAACTAAGATATAACTAAAAAATTGTTACAATGTATAAATAATTGTTAATAAGAAATAAATATATAAATAGAGAACAAAAATGAAAACCCAGAATAAAATGTAATATGACCTTTATTGAGTTTTGAAAATTTAAAGACTGAGATATACAGAAGATAAATACACAATATTTATCATGCTTGAAAATTTGAAAGACTATATTTACTGTTTTATATACAGATGCAAATTGAATGTTTATGTTTCTTCCGAACCCCAACAATATAATCCTCGCTCACCACTCATCTTTAATTATTCTTAGCTCTCTCAACCCCTATCCATCTCATTCGACGGCAGTTCACTTTCACTCAAATCAACCTCATTAGGCGGATATCGGTCTCTTGAACTAGAGGCATGAGATATGACTGAGGAGCGGCCATCAGCAGCCGACTTTCCCAAACGCCTGCGCGTTGGCATGACGTCCGGCTGTTCGTCGTGGGGCTTATTGTCGCCCGACTGGGCCGATGGTATGGTAGAGCCCGCAGGGCTTTCGTGCCAGTCAGCTGTTTGGCTGGTTTCATACAAGGAATTTCGGTGCAGACGTTTCTTCCACCGAATAAGAAGGAAAATGAGGGCGGCGGCGACGATGAGCACGCCACTCGTGATACCAATGATACCGCCGATGAAACCGACGGTGGCTACTCCACTTGAGACATCGAGAGAGTTAGATGTGGTTATAATTGGTAGGACGGAAGAAGTGAAGGTGGAGGAAGAGATAGAGGTGGGAGAGAAGTTGCTAATCCATTGGAAAGGCGTTGTCCTAGTATCCAAGATGTTAATGTCGTTCAGGTTGGTGAGTTGGAGGCTTCGACCTGTTATCGGCAAAGAGGTAAGAAAGTGAACTTGAGATATGCTATCAAAGCCAAGGGATAAACCGAAAAACTAAATGAAAAAAGAAAAAAAAAAAAATGGTGGGGAGCAAGAAATTATTTTTCATACGCACCAAAAAACATAATCATCTGTCCATTGACCATTATTGACGTCGGTGCCATCCTTGGCGCGGGTATATTTCCGCCGATGATTGGCTGCGTCCATATCCAAGTCTGTGTGTTGAGCACAGCAACGTCATTATATTTTACCGTTTCCATGTAACCACCGCAGCAAATGATAATGGAAATGCTGTCTAAACCTGCATAAATAAAATCGAGTCCAACATAAGTTTGTGAATTTGGGCACACGAACGAGCAATTTTGGTGGTCAATGCAGAAAAAAAAAAAAATAGTTTACCCACGACAGCAGTATGGCGGCGACGGATGGCGGGTATGTTGCCCGTCGCGTTATTAAATGTCCATGTGGCGGTGTTTGTGCTATGGATAATAAAAATTCAATGAAAAAAACGGTAAATTTTATTTGGATGGATGGGTCGTTATGTGAGAGATAAAAGAAAGGACGTCAAGTATATTGGTAGCATATTTACTCGAAAACAGGAATATCAGTTAGGGGGACGTACGCCAAACTCACAGCTGTTGAAGTGGCCTGTCGAGCAGTCATTCCGCCGATGATGACCATACGACCATCGCTAAAAAAATCAAAAAATCAAAAATCAAAAATCAAAAAAATCATACAGTTGGTGCAGAGACAAAATCCAGCGAGAAAAAGAACGCATTGACGTAAGGGAGAAAGGAAATGGATTATACGGGAGCATCGTCGCTGTGTATTGCACCCTGGGCATGGGCGTCGGTCCGGCGATGTCGAGAACATTCCAGACAAGGTTTTTGGTATCAAAAGTAGTCAATTCGTTGACTATGTAACTAACTGTCGGATCAGAGGTGTTTCCTACAAGATAAGAGGGTGAGCAAGGTAAGACAGCGAAGAGGATTGGTGAAGATATACCACTATATGGATTGCTTAATAGTAGGTGATCAAAAAGTATACGAGAACGACGGATTGATTGTGACTAACCTGTGAACACATCTGTTACGCCGCTCCAGATGTAGGCAATACCCGACGCTGTCCACGCGGCGGTAATCTCCCTTCTTTGCTGTGACATATTGGAGATAGCAGATGGCAGGGACCAAGTTCTTGTGTCTACATTGTACTGGGTGAATCCGCTTTGTGATAACGTTGTTTTCAATATGCTTCCGCCACCCCAGGCATAAAAGGAACGACCATCGGCGGAGGGCCACATGGCGTTATCGGCAGTCTGAGGCACTGCGAAGGAGCCAGCATCACTTGTACGGTCGACCCATGCTGGGTTTGTGCACCACCAGGGATGGGACACATCGAGGGCGTACAAGTTTGAGCTAGTTTCGGTAGTACGGTTACCGCCGTAGACGTAGATAGTATTATTGAGGAGCAATCCAGTTTGGGCCCACGAGCCTTTGGGAGTGAAGGCGGTGGAGAGATATGCCATAATGACGACGAACAGTACGGGCAAAACTTGCAGCATAATAGAGGTCTACTGCAGTCAACATGTAATGTCAATAACCCGATTAACAATCAGCACAATCAACTCTGCCAGCCGGCTGGCTCGGTCATCCGGTTGTGGACAAAGCCACTGACAGATGGCGAAGCCACTGACAGATGGCGAAGCCACTGACAGATGGCGAAGCCACTCACAGATGGCGAAACCCACAGATGGCAAAGCCAAAAATGTATTTATTGCCCGGAACAAGGGAAGGACACTATTGAATGTTTGCCTGGCGTGGGACCTGCCACAATTTCGGTCCCCTACGGCGGAAAGGGAGATAGTAGATGTGCATGTCCTAGGTCTGTAAGGTGGTGAAGAGGGATATTGTTTGGTGCGTGACGTCATGCTGGCGTTGAACTTTTATTCTCACGAGTAATTTTCTATGTATATACATGTTTCACTTGGGTTGACTCGAATCTTTTATATTGTCCGGTGTTGGTGGAAATCCTCAACGCTCAATCTTTACCTCCCGACACAGTTACAGCGTCATCGGCCTCAACTCTGGCGCCACCGTCTCAAAATACGTCAGAAATGGTGTTTCTGGCAACGAGTCTGTTCCCGCACTACCCACACTCTCAACTGCCATCTGCGTAACGACGACCGGCGCAACGACGACCGGCGCAACGACGACTGGCGCCACCGCCGAGCTACCTTGCGTATATTTGAGCACTTCTTGCTGGCATTCTTCCAACTCTTGTTGTGTAAGAGCTCCATCTACATCGAGATGATCCAGCAGATAGCTGTTGACCTGCCGGACGTCGATAATCTTGTCGCGATTTCTATTAAAAAAAAAAAAAAAAAAAAAAAAAAAGCGTATTATATATAACCAAAACAACATACTGGGCTAAACAATTGTATCAATAGTGCCCTGAGAAGCTTACTTATTAATGGCCTCGTTGATGACGGGGTCCGCCGCAATTTCTTTTTTTGTATCCTCGGTCAGGTCCTCAAGACGGGATAGCGGATCCTGTTCCGGATTGCTAAGATATTTAGAGATCTCTGCCTTTGTGAACTCGCGATTTTTTTGTACACCATCGATCACGCGACTACAATAGTCGAATAGACAATATCATTTCGTTAAGCATGCTCTGTGAATAATGAACTTCGCAAAGTTCAACATAATGGTACGTACAAAGATAATCCCATTTTTTGCACATTGTTTTGAAAAATGCGCTCCTCAATGGTCGAGTACGACTGGAAACGATACACGAACACTTGTTTTTTCTGTCCATAGCGGTACGCCTATAGATTGTGGTTGTGGTTAGATGACTGCACTTGAATCAGTCAAAGAAAGGAACAGTATTAAGTTGGCATACCCTGGCGATAGCTTGGTCGTCGTGGCTGAGGGAAGCCGGAACAACAGATGCATACACCGGAGTGATTAACAAAGGAAGATCTTGTAAGTGGGAAGTTTATGCGAAATACATTATGTCGAACGTCATGGCCTACTTACCAAGGATTCCAATCGACGTCAAACAGAATGACCCTGTTTGCGGCAACAAGATTCACGCCCAAAGATCCCGCCTATGGACAGATAAAGTAAGCGCAATCAGACAACGAATAAGTCTCGGTAACCACAGCAACCACCGTCATGCGGAATTAGGGTACCTTAGAAGAAACCAAGAACACATCTTGCGATGGGTCGTTATTAAATGAATCTATGAGACTTTGCCGTTTCTGTTACAATAATGGTTTATATGTTAATGTTGCATACATTCACGGTCGAAGCATACGTTTTTATACCAACGCGACAATACGACCATAAATCCAAACCTGTTGAGCAGTGTTGCCGTCCAGTCGCATACATGTGATATTTGTTATAGATAGTTGCTGTTGCATATAGTCTGCAAGGACAAGAAAAGAACGAACGACTTATCAAATCGACTCTGTTCTTTTAAATATGGCGCATGGCAATCATTTCCAGATGCATGCAATACATACCTAGTAATGGGATCTGATGTGAGAAAATGAGCACTTTATCCCCAATTTTTTTGCATTGGATCAGAATATCCATCACGAGGCAGAACTTGTTACTATGATGGAGAGATGTCATATCTATTGGTATGTCGTGGAGTTTCATAATAGCTAGTTAGTTGGCGTGCAAGTTTGAACATTTACGGATCATGGGGTTCCAATTTACCTTGGACATTGGCGGACAAGCTTTGCATCAGCGCTTTCAATGCTGTTTCCTCTCCGGGTGTTACTTGCGCGGCTTCAAATAACTCGCCATCGACCTCCACTGGATCATTCGCCGTCTCTCCATTGCCAGCAATGGAAGATATGGCGCTGCCAGTGCTTTTACGTTTTTTCTCCGGGAAGACATAGGACTGCGATAATTGTTTGTAGACATTAGCGAAGTAAGACAAATAGCTCGGACATTATTTCACAATAGTAAAAGCACGGAACAACTTCGCTCATAAAATTCTTTAGCACTCGTACTATACTCAATACTCAAAACACTTACCTGGAAGATATGGGGATGGTTCGCAATACTTCGCAAATGATTCACTTTCACGAGAAAACCGCTAGTCATATCGGAATTGTGTTGGCATGTAGCCAAGTACCTCTGCATCATAAAATTGCAAAATAAAATACAATCGGTATTGGATATATATTGTCCACAATTTGATCGTGATATAGGAATGAGGGCTCAAAAGCTCACCAACGTGAATTCCTGTTGAAGACTCGTTAACCGAACCGCAAGCACGAATTCAGTCTTCTTCTGGAGCTCTCTGCGAAGAGTAGTAGCATCCTTTCTGTGATATATATATAAAGAGAGTGAGCGAGCAAGAAAATGTAGATAATATCGCGAGCGGAAGGGAAAGGCTACAAAAGATATCTGTAGAGTTCAGTATATTAATCCTGAGAAGAAGAAAATTGAAACCTGCTAACCGTTGAATTAGGTCGCCGATGGCAGACTTGAGAATATATAACTGACGATGGGAAATCTGCAATTTTCAAATCAGAGTTGGGCATTATTTATAAGCAGGCCAATTGCCAGAGCTACGCCAAATTTCGTTGCGTTGTACTTTATATCATATCCTTAGGTCTACCCACCTTGATTTCCGATGCCGTCGAGTCAGCGTATACTTTCTCTATAGGGTTCTTAAACTGGTTCCGGAACGAACTAAGTTCTCCCAAATATTGCGGACGGACCCAATCGATCTGACAGTCAACGAGAATACACCAAATCATTACACAGTACTTAACACTCTGCACTTCCAAAAGCAACGAAGCGTGGGTAGAGGTTGTAAAGAAAAGAAAAGAAAAGAAAAGAAAAGAAAAGAAGAGAAAAAGGGGGGGGTATACCATGGTCCAATACTCCTCCTATATTTGAGGAAAGCAGGTGGCCAAAGACAGAAAGAGGGTTTGTAAAGCCTTTTCAATCGTTGTGTTCTAGAATTATTAAAACGCCAGGGTTCAAAATCAACCATCGCTCTTACCAGATTATTCTGAAGCGGGTAACCTGTTAGGCACACCCTGCTAAGCGTATTAATCTTTCTCAAAGTAAGGGACAAGGCACTCTGTGCGAGATAGAGGAGACAATAAATTTGAAGTCAAATCGTATGCAGTTTCTTCAATTTTGCCAAATCATAAAGAAAATAACTCCCGTTTCAATAGAAACATACTGAGGAATTCTTTATGCGATGTCCCTCATCCGCGATCACGAGAGACGGGCCGGGATTTACCAGATATTTTTCGATTAACCTATTTTCCTCTTCGCTCTGTCTTGCGACAGATTTGCCGACCACGAGCTCGCGGTAGGCTTCATACCCTAATATGAGGGTACCCCCGCCGTCGAACCATTCCTGTACGACCTTCAATCTTTCTTGTAACGAGAAATTTGCTTCTAGGAAATTGAAGAAAAGTAACCCGCGTTCAAATTTACCCAAAGGACTAAACAAAGTGACAGAGCAAAAAGAAGGTGTGTGCTGTTTAACCAACTTACTTGTGAATTGAAAAGTATTTTTCATAACGCTCGCATATTCCTTCGGAATCCAGTATTCAATTTCGTTAATCCAATTTTGGGTTACTGTAGCCGGCGCCAGAATTAAGGTTCTCCCGGGCTATCCATAGTTATCAAGTTAATACAAATCTATCCACATCATTAAAACCGAGAGAGAAAAAGAAAGTAAAACTCGAACCTTAAGGTGTTCTGGGATGGAGGAGTTCCCGTTGGTGATCTCCCGCATTAACGTAAAAATGAAAACGATTACTTGAAGAGTTTTGCCTGTTCGTTTTGAGGTCGAATACAGAACATATGGAGACATCAAACACAAGAACCAAAATTCATTATTTGTATTATTTCCTCAGGAATACAATTTGGCACACTTACCCAACCCCATGTTATGGGCCAATATGCATCCATAATCGCGGAACATGACGATTTGTTTCCAAAGAAACTGAACGCCGTCTTTCTATTGTGTGGAAAATATCATTGAACAGAGGAATTCGACTGAACTCGATGAATTTTCGTGAGTCATACAAAAAAAAAAAAAAAAACTCACCTGGTGCTCCTTCAGTTTGGAGCCAAGTTCGGGGATGATTTTGATATCATCCTCAAGTTCGGCGTGGCCGATGTTGATGATAACGTGATCTTTTTCTCCCCATTCGCGCTGCTCTTGTTGTCTGTAAAATACCAGTCACAAGCATTAATGATACCAACATCTCAAAAGACTCGGCGATCATGCGTAGAGACAAGAGGCGATTATCTATTCTGCCATCTCTCTATTCACAAACCGAAGCGAATGTTAAACACACCAAACCACTCCCCCAAACCCCAAACCCCAAACTAAATGGCACTTACTTCTTTGCGCGTTGCTCGACCTCTTTATTTTTTTTTTTTAATTTCGCCCACGAGGCCGCTACGTCTTTTTCTTGCGGTTGGATTTGCCGAAACCTTGGTCTGCTATTCCGGTGATCGTCGTCCGTCGAATCATTGTCGCTATGGTAAATTTTACCAAATTTTTTCCTTTGGCGTCGTGGCCGCTCATCGCCAGTGAGAATGATGATATCATCGTCAGACGCCGTTGCTAAGCGTTTTTTGGGGATATTTGTGGACCTTTTGCTAGTTCAAAGAACTGAAGTGTCAGATTCCATAAACCATATAAACGAATAGGACGTCAGCTTCTCTTTGGATAATTACCCATTCGAATTCTTCCACCAATGGTCTGCGCGGGCCGCCGACGTTCCTTCGCCGTTGTCCAGGTCCTCTCCCCGATGTCGTTTGCTTCGTAGAGTCTTCCCAATACCATGCACCCCAAGGTCGTCGCTATCGCTATCACCACTCACATCATCTGCACCACCTTTATCGGCACTCCGTAGGGTTCGCTTTCCCTTTGCTAGTCGAGAATGGGCAATCCCGGGTAGCCGACCACTCTGCTCTTCATCGATTGCACCGGTATAATTCCGCCTCTGCAGTCTACAAAAGGTTTGAAAGCGTTGCAAACTAAGGAGCTCAGCGATTGATTGAGTTCCGCGTGCAGGTATTTGGTTCTCCTTGGCAGAGTTCTGGGTGGCCCACCAGCGGAAGCTTATAAAAAGGCGACGTAAGGTTTGATGCCCACTACAAAAACTGTAGTGAAGTCATTAACAGTATGACACAGAAATGCATTCACGTCCAATCAACGCACTCAAAAACTCGAAAACGTAGACATACAAATAGCTTACCTCGCCTTTGGATCATTTGCTCGCGCTCTCATCGCCACTCTCATCATGCTATATAGTTCTGCAGCCTTTCTTGTTTTGATAAGGTCCTTTACTTGATCGGCTTTTGTCACTGATAAATGATCCAGGTCGTTCTCAGGCTGCTGCGATGTCTTTTGCGTTTTCGGCGGCGATCTCTTTGACATATCCGGTACTGGCCTCTCAACCTCCCCAGTTTCCTCATCTGATAGCAACATAATCGGACTACGGTCGGTTCCAACACCAATGCTCGATGCTACGCCTGCCTTGATCAGAGGCGACCCTCTTTGCGACAAGGTTGCCGCTGCCATTGGATCTGATGGCCCGAATCTCCTCCTTGTCGTCTCTGGCTCCGTGATCAAAATGTCATCGTTGAGATTATCGTTCTTGGCATCGTCGTTGCTATAGTCTTGATCGTCATCATCAACATGCCTCCAACCTCCCTTCTTTGCATTGCCTTCCATAAACCTCTTCCGATTCGCCAAGGCCCTTTCTTGAAAAATGTCGCCAGATAATCGCGGCGAAGAAGAAATCGGCGTCGTAGTAGCGCGCTGTTTGCCCTTGTTCTTTGTCGGCGTACTTTCCGCTGCGAGATAATTCTCCCGCGAAAAAGTAACCCCAGATTCCAATGTTTCCTCCATCTCCAAAACGTCATCACCAACATCCACAATGGAGAATTGTGCATCTTCTTTTGTGGACGGTGGAGGCAATACGGTTTTGATACCATCCGTTTGTGTGGGGTCAGTAGATGTTGTGTCTGCGGTGCCTTCAATCGCAGACAAGCCGGTATGGTTGATTTCATTCCCGTGTTGAATTTTCGTACGAGTATCTGGGCCATCTTCCGACTCCCGAACAGCATCCACGTCAAACATCACTACATCTTCGTCATTCTGTTCGACAATTCCCTCCTTTACTGTACCATTGTCATCTCGACCATCACTCGAAACGGGGCCAAGCGCAAGTGCCGCCGCCATCTCCGCCGCTTCACTGACTTTCATCTCTTTCAGCCTTGCCCTCTGCTCCTTGCTCCAATTTGGTGCATACCGCTTCCGTTTAGATTGAATCTCTTCTTCGCTTTCATCATAGGCCTCTCTCGGTGCTCCGTCAAATTCCGTTTGTATAGGCTCATCATCTGTTATCATCTCTGAATCATCGATAATGTCATTCGCCGAGCTCTCCGTTGTGTAATCATCTTCATCGTGGTTCGATTCAGACCCACTATATTCTACCTGTATATGTAAAAGATAATTGACGTGCAGTTGTGATGAGTTTGTGCACGTAATGGGGA
>RBNI01006874.1:0-10886 GCA_003990745.1 Jimgerdemannia flammicorona | reverse complement strand
TTTTTTTTCGCCACCACCCGCGGGTCTTGGCCGATCTCTCTACCAACCGACGAAACCGGCAAGGTTGGGAGGAAGCATGTTGACTTTGCGAAAAGGGTGTCTTGTCCAGACCAAAAGATGCATATATTATTCCTGCGTGCGAAATGGTAACATGTGCACAAGATCTCTCCTGCAAAAAACGATCAATCACCGGCTCTTCTTTTTCTCTCATCGATGCGGATGCATTGCCGCGGAGTCTCCCGCGGAAGAGGCCGCTTTCTTCATCTCTGGCGAAATAAATGTACAATATATCTGACACCTTGGGACCCTTTTTTCATAATGCGATCGTGTTTGTTTTCGCATGACGCATAAATAGTTGGTTTCATTTGCAAATTGTCCCTGTGGACCCGTAGATACCGATACTGGCAAGCGCATGTATATTGAAATTCGGGAAAACATGATTCTGGACCCATGGCCGAGAATTAATTCGCGTCCTGCATTGACAGGGGCTTCTTGACTCACTCGGAGAAACATGCGTGGGGGGGGGGAGAGAGGGAAATACGCATTGGAGGGCAAACACTCGAAGTCTATAAAACCCGATGGAGTTTACGACTTGCTCCCCCGTAATCCGACGCGGCGTATACTCTCCTTTCGTTTTCGAAATTGCACCACCGTGATATGATTCGGTGAGAACATCAATTCTTTTTTCAAGTTGATCTTTCCTTGCAAGAAATGCGCTTTTCGTATCTCGCGCAAACCGTTTCCTCTCATGGATGATTCTCATACATGCCCATTTTTCGTCCTCCTCCCAAATAAGTTCGACCGCACACACGACCCTCGCGCTCGCAACGGGCTTCCTCCTTCTGTCCGTCGCCACAACCGACCTCCTCAGTCCGATTTCGAAAGATCTTTGCGTCAATCAAGCACCCGTATCCTCCAAAGTTCAACGACCTCAACTTTGGCACTCCGGTACCCACCAATAGCTGGATCAGCAACCTCTTCTACGATTCTCATGATAGTGCTGCCCCGACGGTACCGGATCCCTACATCCTCAAAGTGGCGGAGGCTGCCCCTTATTGATTGAGCATTCGCCATGTCCCAGACAAGGTAGGAAGACTATAGTGTTATGAATGCTTGACGTACAATCGTGTTGGATTTGGGCGAAACAAACTAACCGCGCTTCTCTTCATCAACCACCAGACCTGTGGAATCTACCCCGCCCAAGGCGACATCCCCGTCCCCCCCTGCGGCTTCTACCTGAACCCCTTCGGCGTCGACCTCAAACTGACCGCCACCGAGATGTCCGCCGATGCCCCCCAACGCACCGTCACATCCTGGGACCATTTTTCCGCGACGGTTCAGCCTCCCTTTCGTGCGCGGTATGGCGTACGCGACGGCTGTCTACAGCAACCTGACGCCGCAATTGCACAGCGACAGCGCGATCGTCTCAATCAACGGCCAAGGGATGTCGACCGGTAGTTCGGTGACGGGGGCCAGGTTCATTGTGCAGCTCAACGACGGTGCGCAGGCCAGTTGTGTCGTCTACGTCCTCAACGGCAACCTCACGCTGAAGCTGCAAGACACGCACAACCTCGTCGCATCCGCTACCCACACGGGTCCCATCCGCGTCGCCAAGATTCCGCGGCTTCGAACGCGCAGGAAGTTCTCGACGACCACGCCCGCGTCATCCCGGAGTCCGTCAGCGTCTCTGGCTCGTCGGGCAAGTACCAAATTGTGTGGAACGTCACCAACGACGACGGCAAGGGCGTCCTGATGTATGCATACCCGCACCACCAGTCCTCGATCTCCTCGGCGCAGCCCACGAACCTGACGCTTGCCTCGGCGACGCACGGGCCAATGAAGGCGTATATCGGCAACATGTGGACGCTGACTAAGCCCGACCTCTCGACGGCCTCCTGGCTGCCTCGCAATGCTGCCGTTCCCAAAGCCCTGCTGCAGCCGGTGACGGATGCGTTGGACGCCGACCTTCGCCAAGACTGGACGTACGACTGCGACCGAGCGACCAACTACTTTTCGGGCAAGGCGCTGCAAAAGTGGGCGCTCGTCGCTCTCATTAGCAACCGGCCCGAGACGGGTCTGGCGGCGCGGCCGAACGCCGTACAGAAGCTTAAGGACGCGCTGGCGCCGTTTTTGGGCAATGTACAGCAGGACCCATTCAACTATGACGCGACTTATAAGGGGGTCGTTGCGCGGTGCAGGATTACGTCTGGGGATGCCGGGTGCGAGTTTGGGCATACACACTATAATGATCACCATTTCCACCAGGGCTATTTGATTGCGACGGCGGCTGTGATCAAGATGCTTGACCCGGCGTGGAGAAGTGACGAGTTGAACGCGTGGACCGAGGCGCTGATTAGAGATGTGAATAATCCGTTGGCTACGGACAATTACTTCCCACAGTTTAGGTACTTTGATTGGTTTGCTGGGCCGGTGGTAAATCGTACGCCGCTTTAACATGATCACCAGTTTAGTTTTTACAAAAAAAAAAAACGAAATTCTCGTTCTTGTATTTTGTATATGACCCCAGGCATTACCGTCGGCGGCGCCTTTGACGGACGCAACGAAGAATCGCACTCGGAATCCATCAACTTCTTCTGGGCCCCAAGCTCTGGGCGCACTCAACCAACAACACGGATCTCCACTCTCTGAGCTCACTGCAGCTAAGCGTGCTGGCCCGCACCGCGAACGACTACTTCTTCCTCCAAGACGGCAACGCAAACACCCTCCCAACTTCACACCGAACCGCGTGACGGGCATCCACTTCGAGGACAAGGTCGACTACACAACGTACTTTGGGCGCACGCTGTGGGAGGTGCACGGTATCCAGATGATGCCCATGACCCCGGCGCTGGAGGAGGCGCGCGCCGCGACCTTTGTGCGGGAGGAGTGGGAGCGGATCCGCGGTGCCGCTCCGGAGAACGGCTGGGCAAGCGTGCTGTGGATGAACCAGGCGATTGTGGATGCCGATGCTGCGTTCACGAGGTTGCAGGCCGCCGAATTGGATGGTGGCATCGCGAGGGCGTGGGCCTTGTATTGGGCCGCGGCCCATGGTGCACAGAGTGGGATTGCCGCGAATGCGACGCAGGGGCTGTAGGGTGCTGGTGTTGGTGGAGGTCGGGGTTTACCCTGTAAGCTCTTTGAGCAAAGTGTTCCGTTAACATATGTGTTTGTTCAATATTAAAAGTTTACCGTTAGATTTTCCTTTGGCACCGTTCGTTTCCAGTTAACTCGTCTTCAATTGGCGACTTCCGTGTTTGGAAGTTACGGGTCCAGATCTCCGTGCTCGAAAGGGAGATAAACAACATGCTACCCGCATCCGTCCAATCATGTCGATCACGGTAAAATTGAGTTGGTGGAGATTTCGACTCCAGATGCTGGTTAAAGACGAATAGTAAATGCGTAAATTTGATCGCCATTTTTACAGTTTGGCTTTATTGGAATCACTCCTCATTTTCGATAAACGGTTGCATTTTCCCAAATATACACTATGCATTACCATACCTCCCCCTCAAACCCCCGTGCCCCCAAATCCGACCTGATGCAAGACAGCCCTATGTTCGATAGCGTGATCGCTCTCGTAGTCCAGGTGGACAAAAGCACGCTCGACGTTCTCCAGCCGCTCCAGGGCGTTCTGCAATGCCTCGCCCACGTCGTGCGCCTGCCGAAGAGGGCAGTCCGGAGGCATCACAATGTCAACTTCGACCATGAGCCGGTCTCCTACGTAGTAGGCACGAACCTAGGGAAGGGAATTGAGGATGGGGCATATGGAGATTTTGATTGTGAAGGACGGGGTGAAAAACCGAACGCGACGGGGAATTGGAATAAAAATGATAAAAAACGTCTCCCACACGACTCACGGTGTCAATTTCCTCGATGAGGGGGGAGAACCGCCACGCCATGTACGTGAGCTGTTTGATGTCGTCAATCGATGCGGCATGACCCGTCAGGCGGCGAATGTTCTCTGCATATGCGGGGAGGAAGAGAGGGGGGAGTGGGAAGAATGAACATGATTGAGATGGCACCATGGACGGTGGGCGTTTCGAGACAACAAAGCGAGAGGAGAACTGATTTTACCCAGCAGGGTGCTCAGCCATTCGTAGATGATATAGAGAGAGAGGATGATGCCGCCGACAGGGTCCAACCACCACCAGCTAGTTAGGTTCGCTGTAGAGAGAATGGAGAGGGAGAAACTCGTCAATCTCTTGACTTGGGAATTTTATCTATCCGACGGACTCCATACTCACCCGCAATTGGAAAGATGGTACTGGCAACATTGAACACGACGTCGTTTTCGTGGTCCTGAGCGAGGGCCTGGACGCTGGACGACCCCTTGATGGACCGACACCAAATCCACAGCGCAGACTTGACAACAATGTTGATGATGAGGAGGCCGAGCGAAAGGGGCGAGAGGTCCATCGCTTCCTCACCCTTGTTTGGGTCGACGAGGCGTTCGACGGAGGCGACGAGTACCTGAACAAAGGAAGTAGTGGTAATCACGGCGAAGACGATGATACCGAGGGGTTCCATACGCGACTGTGGAGGAGGAGGAGGAGGAGGAGGAGGAGGAGGAGTAACGGGTTGAGAAACGGGATGGGATGCATGGTAGTTTGAAGGTTTATTATAATTATTATTATTATTTAAATTTTGGATCGTTGCAGGCAAAATATGGAGGTATTACCTTTCCGACCGGGTATTTGTAATAGTCCCTCTTCTTGATGACCCTGATAGTATAAAAGATGATGCCATTGCTCAAAAGATCAAGGAAACTCTCGAACGCCGACGCGAGTACAGACAAGGACCCCGAGGCGAGGGCGACGAAAATCTTTGTGATGAAGAGAACAAGGTTGATGACGAAGCTAAGGTTGATGGCGAGGTGGACCAGGAACGGCGACGAAGCAGCGTTCGAGGAAGGCGGCCTCGGTTTCTTGAGAAGCGGGGTAGAGGCGCCGGCGGTCGACTCCTCGTCCCCGTTGCGCTCCTGGATCGGGGTCGGGGCTGGGGTTTCGGGGTCGAGATTGTCAATTATGTGGTCCACCTCGAGGTATCGGTCGATGATGCGGTTTTGGCGCTATGGGGGGGGGTGGGCCGAAGACAAGAGGGACAATGGTAAAAACAAAAACAAGAAAATATATGGATGTAGATTTGACACGGATATACCTCATAGAAAGCGCGAGTGTTTTTGTTTTTTATGCGGGCGATTTCTTGTTCGGATTTGCGGGCGTGGCTTGTGGAGTCGGGAGGCGACCTTGACATTGCGGATCTGATGTTTAAGGAGGATTTCCTTGAATGCGGGGTGTTGGGTTTTGGCGGCATGCCGTAGAGATGTGGGATGAAGGGATAATCACTAAATTGATCACTGAATACTGAATTGACAATTAATACAGTCACGGATTCAGTCACAGCATACAGAGCACAGGAGTACAGACTACCATATATTTTACAGTCAGATTCCTTTATTTTTTTTATTCCTCTCTCTCCACCATCCACCCACCCCCCACCCACCCCCCCCCCCACACCCCCACCCTCACCCCCTAAAAAAACATCATGTCCGACAGCTTCAATCCTCCACATACCTTAGGTCCCTTGACACCCGATTTCATCATCCCAGAGTTCATCTCCAGCAGGGCCAGTTCCAGCTCTGATACCAGTTCCAGCTCTGAGCCGCCCGTCGACCCTTCGCTGCCCAAGGGATTCAAGTGGATGGGCGGACGAGGGTTCAAGGAGAACGGGAACCCGGCCTACATGCTGCCCGGTGACGAACCGGAGCTTATCCGGCTCACCGACCAGCATTTTCAGATAAGATACATATTTCAAGGGTACGTCTCTCTACCTTGCCATTTTGTGTTCCAGGCCACTTTCTTCCCAACCCACTAGCCCTTTCTATATAGCTCTCCATATTGAATACTAACAATGGCGCTATTGCCTAAAGCAGTAATTTCCAAGCCCCAATCGCCGCCGACCTCGAGCGGGGGATCAGCGTCCTGGACGCCGGGTAAGTAGTGTCCCCATTTCATAGCTTTCCTCCCTCAAACCACTCACAATTCCGTCCCTTTCCAGCTGCGGTTCGGGCGCCTGGACAATAGTAAGCCCCCTATCTCCCACAGTTTCAACTCCGCCCCTTTCGAGTGTGGCACAACATCTAATCTCTTTCTCTCACCGGCGGCGCCACACAGGAAATGGCAACGTCGTACCCCAACTCACACTTTACTGGTACGGACATTGTCAACGTGTACGAGGTGATGGCTCCCCGGGCGCCAGGAAACTGCACCTTCCAGCTAGCAGACACGCTCAAGGGATTGCCGTTCCCGGACGCCCATTTCGACTTTGTCTTCCAGCGGTTCCATGAACTATGCTTCCGCGCCAAGGAGTGGCCCGCTGTACTTAAGGAGCTCGTGAGGGTCACCAAGCCAGGCGGGTGGATTGAGTTAGGTGAATAGAGGTTTTTAGGGGAGTTTTTTTTTTTTCTCCTTCTTTAGGACGATGTCGTAACCGCCTATACCGATTCTCTTCCCCAATAAAGTCGAATCCTCCCTAAAACCAAAAGACGCAGGCCCGTGTTTCTCCCAGATTTTCGACCAAAGTAAGCTCTCGGATCACGCATTTCCTCCACAACGCACCCTCCGCCGAACCTCCGCGCTCCCATTTCATTCCCAATGTAACCGCACCTCTTCCCACCCACAGTCGATTTCGTCCTCAAGATGCGTAACGTCAGCCTCGATTTCCCGCTGACCATGGACGAGTCGTTACGGTCGCTCGGCCTGAAGCACACGAAACAGGTACCCTACCCCTAGCCGGCTAGTCTCCAGACCCTCGAGCCAGCTTATCTACGATTCCTAAAATGTCCGAATTGCTCTCCCACTTTTTTTCCGCCACTTCTCTCCGCTACTTCTTTCCTTACACAGGACTGCCGCTCGTCACCCATTGGGTGGGGCCCGCTGGATCTGGGGTCGATCTCTCTGCAGGTAAGCAACGGCTTATTCATAATGCCTTTTTCTTGAACGCCACGGACACGCATTTCGTGATGCCAATAGCCATCTTCCTCTCACTTCCAATACAGAACTTGGACTCCTTTCTCAACGCGCTCAAGCCCCAGATGCTCATCGTGGTAAGCCCTTCTCCTTTCCCCCCTCTCCAACCGCACAATCCACCACCCGACCCTTCCTAACCATCGATCCCACTCTCACCTCCACCACGCAGTTGGGTATAGCGGAAGAGGAATATGACGCGACGGTTACGGGAGTCCTGGACGAGGCACACGAATACAATGCCTTTATCGACATCCAGTTCGCGTACGGTCAGAAGCCTCTGGCAGGGTGATGTGATGACCTCCTACCTCAGATGTATTATTTCATTCCATAGATCCGTATTTACTGTATCCAACTCCGCATTTAATGTACGTACGTGCACACGTACGACGGTGGCAGGAGGCCCTTGTCACAAAGGCCTTTCCGATTCCCATTCATATATATACTCTGAAATTAGAGCTATCCAATGAAACCGACCAAGTTCTGCACGGTTGTCATGTTATATAGATCGGAACATTGATCCGCGTTTTCTAGGTGTGGGCGTCATTCGTGAAACCAAGCTGGCTCGGTTAGGTTTAGACTACCCAAATTGTGGGGTTCGTTGAGGTTCGTTTTGAGTCATACTAAGCCATTTAAAATCGTAGCTCTAGTGGCTTAGTATGAAGAATGTAAAAGTGACCGCCTCAATCTGACTGCTTTTTCATTCAAACATGTCATACTCCCTCTCCCCCCCCACCTTCCTCCCGGACTGGCTCCTTCCCCCAGCCTCCTCGCTCCATCACCGCCCGTCCATCTCCGTTGCCGTCGCTGCCGTCGTGGCCGGCCTGGGCCTGGCCTACTACGTCTACGCCGACGTTCTCGAGCTCAACAAGCCCGCCGGGTGGCGCGCCGTCCCCAGAATCTCTGGGCTGGCGTACACCGCCAGCCTGGTGGCTGGCATGTCGATACCGGAACGGTACGGGTTTCTCTTCAGGGATGTGCTTCTGAAGCATGGGTTAGCAAGGGTGAGTGACAGGGTCAATGTTATGGTGAAAGGACATATGTGGCTTAGGTGGCATTAATGATTTATGCTTCCGATTGGAACTGATTTTCGATGATTATATACTTTCGATTGAAATCGATTTTCAATGAATGCAGGGCAACCTCGGCATCAGCGTCATCCTGACCGTCGGCGACCCAGACATGGCGCGCCAGGTTCTGAACAATATAGGTATGCATGCAGTCATTTATCCGAACTCTCAATCTTTCTTCATGTCACAACGACCTCCAACGGCCATTACACCCCACCAAGACGACTTTCCAAAGATGACGACAGGCTCGAACCGACCCGACGACTTGATTAGCCGCTTTTTTGGTACGAATCTCGTCTCCTCCAACGGTGTGACCTGGCGGCGCCAGCGACGGATCGCCAATCCGGCGTTCCACCGCGGCTGGAACACAGAAATCTTCGCCGAGCGCGCGGGCGTTTTAGTCGAGAATATTCGTAGAGCCATCACCACTGGCGAAGATGAGGTCGAGATGGTCGATATGTTCCAGAGGCTGACGCTCGATGTGCTTGGGAAGGCCGTGTTCGGGTACAATTTTGCTGTAAGTCGTGGCGCGGGGATTTGGGGGAGGAGATGGAGAAGGTAGATAAGATCATTGTTGCTCCGGCAGTCGAGATTCGGATTTATTGTTTTTCTTTACTTTTGAACATGTCTTACGATCACCACAGGGTCTCGAAAATCCCAATAGCGAATATATCCAAATCTACAACGAGATCGTCAAACGTAAACTTTCGCACTCCTTCCCAATTCGGATTCCTTCGGTCCATTCTCCATCTCTCAAACCAACCTCGTAATCCTTCTCTCCTTTTCTCCCACCAGTCAGCGGTCAGCCGATAAACCTCTTCTTCCCCTTCATTACCCAGTACCTTCGCCCAGGGCTCGATTCCAAGATCGTCCGGTTTGATGACATGCTCTATCGGATCATCGATCACAAACGCGAGGAGATCCTTCGCGCCGCAGCGGAGAGGGGCGGACAGCCTATGACGCCAGAGGAAGAGAAAGGGGCCGACTTGCTGGCGCTCATGTTGCAGGCGTGCAATGCTGAGGAGGAGGGGAGGAGGATGGACCGGAAAGAGTTGAGGGTGCGTTTGGTGGGGTTACTATTATTGTGTGTTTGGGCATGGGAAACTTACGCGTGGTCGTTTAATTGGATTTGATAACGCATCTTTTGGCAGGACAATATGATGGCCTTCTTCATTGCCGGGGTAAGTGTGCGGCGATTTTTGCTTGCTTTTTATTTTTTTTTGCGTTGTTCGACTCCAAGTATTTCCTTGAACACGCCCAATTGGTTTTTCAGCACGACACCACCTCGAGCGCGTTCTCTTCCGCCTTTTACGAGCTCGCTACGCAGCCTGTATGTTTCATTATTTATTTGACTATGAGGAACTGTGAAGTATTGCCTTTGGCCAAGAAGACTACGGGACCCCATTCATCCACGTATGCCACACTTTTCCTTCTCTCTATAGCACATCCAAACCACCGCACGCGCCGAAATTCTCTCCGTTCTCGGTCCTAATCCGGCCTCGGCCCCAACGACCGATCAGCTCAAGCTGCTCCCGTACCTCGACGCTGTTATCAAGGAGACGTTGCGCCTCTACCCGCCGCTGCCGACGATCGCGTTCCGGAAGGCGGCGCGCGACGTCCCCCTCGTGGACGTAACGAGGGGGAAGAGGTATGTTGTCCCGCGCGGGACGCTCATCGCGGCCTCGGCGTGGCACCTCGGAAGGAATTCAGCGGTTTGGGGCCACGATGCTGCAGTTTTTAGGCCGGAGAGGTGGATTGAGGAGCCCGAGTTGGGAAGGAGGGCTGGGTGGAATTATTTGCCATTTAGTAATGGGACCAGGAGCTGTGAGTAGTTATTTGATTCGGTTATGTAGGTTGGTAAGATTGTGCCCTAGGACAGCGAACCCTTTGCTCACCCATCCTTCCTTCACTCTCCAACCAACCTATTCCAAGGCATTGGCGAAAATTTCTCCCTCATCCAGCAACGCGTCGTGCTTTCTGTGCTCCGTACGTACCACCCTTCACGCGTAACTCCTCTACGCTCGCTGTATTTAATCGTATCATCTTCTCACGCACAGTCCGCGAGTTCGAATGGACTCTCCCTGCCGACTCCCTGCACGCAGACGGATTGGTCTTCACAGAGTTCAACGCCCTCAAGTCGCGCCCCATGCGCATCGTGTTTAGGGCAAGAGGGTAAGGAGGGCGAGGGTGACGGGATTGATTGATGGTGGCCAGGGCTTTCAACTTCCGAATCGAAATGTGGGAAGGCGCAACGATAACGGCGCGATAAGATGAACTGTTATTTCCATTTTCATTTGTACGCGTTAATGAATTCAATTTGATTACACGTGACAATAAAAATTCTCGACGGAAAACGGGACGAGATCCACAAACTGTCCCCGAAGTCGGTAAATCCAATCCGCAACCCCCCCCCCAAAAAAAAAAAAAATCCAGGGGGCACGTCTCCAAACAACAACAGAAGGGTGGTCTTGAACACCCAGTCATATAATCTGCATCTGAAGTGAACGATTCATTTTTCGCGTTCTTCGTATGATATTAGGTTTTAACACTCGCGACAAAGAACAAGGTTTTTTCTAGGTTGGCAAGGATGGACAAAAAAAAAAAGGCGAGAATGCAACTACAAAGGATCCGGCCAAAATTAAAAACAAATAAATAAGGATAAGAGGCGCAAAAATAA
Organism: Jimgerdemannia flammicorona; assembly: GCA_003990745.1. NCBI lineage: Eukaryota > Fungi > Mucoromycota > Endogonomycetes > Endogonales > Endogonaceae > Jimgerdemannia > Jimgerdemannia flammicorona. Next base: position 114 of record RBNI01006874.1, on the reverse strand, counting down.
TACAATTCAAAAAAAAAAAAAAAAATTCACCAAAATAAAGTCAAAAAAAAATATAAAAAAAAAAAATAAATAAAAAAAATGAAAAAAAGCAAAACAAAAAATTTCTCAAAGTCA
>RBNI01006873.1:0-10886 GCA_003990745.1 Jimgerdemannia flammicorona | reverse complement strand
GAGAAGGAGTAGGGGAGGGAGGTAGGGGGGGGGGAGAGGGAGTCCCTAGAGGGATTGGATAGGGGGGGGCACTATATATTATATAGATGATAGATAGACATATTGGTATTAATAAAGGATGGAGTCTAAGTGACTATAAAAAAAAAAAAAAAAATATGTTAATCATCAAAGTAATATGGATCAATTTGTTACAGCATGTTCAGATGTTGATGCAGATGAACAAAGAATTATGTGGAGTGTCCAAAAAACGATAGATAGATTGGAAGAATGTAACAGTTGTAATAAGTGAACATGATTGAGTGAGGATTAAACAAACATATAATATATATATATATATCACTCTTATCAATGTAATTTCAATTTTATTTTATAATAGATGGGGATAACTTTTGCAATTAATATGGCTATCAATGCATGGATTCAACAAGATGAGGTTGAAGATCGTATAGGCATACTCGGCATTTCAGCTGAAGAAGAAGCCATCAATGATTCTGAAATAATTCAAATTGAAAAATTTCCAGCTCTTATTGATACTGCTCAAGGTGATCTTGATGATGATGATTATGAAGAATCATCTGTAATAGATTATATCTCTCTTGTACAAAAGCAAGAGGTTCATGATATTAGTATAGTTACAGTGAAAAACTATAATTAGTATGTAATTATTTCCAATATATATTGATATATATACATATATCAGACATCTTATTTATTAATATTATTACACATTATAGAATCATTAAAGTCTATATTATATTTCATCAAGAACGTGACCCTAAGTTTGATCCTACTTTCTTGATGGAAGATACACCAGGTCATATTTGTGCATATGTTTATAAAAAATGTGATTTTGAAGATCAAAAGAATAGTGATGGAAAGGTTGTTGGATGTGAAGGCAAATCAGTAAGTATTTAAATATATTAATTGATGTGTTTGATCACAAAAATATTGACAGCTCTTTTATATATAGTATTCTCTTGCTATAGTAATTCAATCAGCAATCAGCAAATATTACTGTGATTTATACAACTGCAGTGATCAGCGATGGAATTTCAGCTATGCAGAGAAGAAATAGATGAGTAATCCATCATTATCTACCAAAGTCAGCAGATATATGCAAAGTCTATACAAGCACAAGGCATAAGCAGGTGATAGTGCTGAATCTGTTTAAGCATTGACAAGTGATGATATGAAAGCTTTTTATATACTTTATCAAACAAAAGGTACAATTAGAGCTAGATAATATGTAAATATTTTTATTTATTTCTTTATATTAGCCAAATATGTATTAATATTAACATATTATAGTGTATTTATTTATTTACATTTCTTTATCTTTTATGTAGAGACGAAGCTTTGTAGATACAATAAAGACATGTTGAATATATGCCAGATGAAACACAAGTTATCTTGATATTAGATTTCTGCAAAACCCATTAAGCTGGTGGTAAGTTTTACTTAATAATTTTAATTTTGATGACTTTATTCTATTTGAACTAATATAATCTCTATTGTCTAAAAGAATACAACTATTTCATTTATATCATAATGATTATGTGAAGCACATGTGTCCAGTTTGTGCCTATTTGAACTGGAAATGCTACCGTGGTAATTTTCCAGGTGTACTTTTCACCAAAGTCAATAAGCATGATCGTGTCCACATACATGGTCCTTTGCTTTACCCTGTATTCAAGGGCCAATTTGAGAGTGATTTACATGGCAAAGTAGTACCTTTATGGTACCCACTCTTTTCGAAGAGGTGGATGCCAGTACTGGTGTCATTATACAACTCCGAAATGGGATATTCAACAGCTATATGTTTGGGGTGGATGGAGTATTGAGTTTGATAGTTTAACTATTGTATGGTATATGATCAGATCAAATGATGTAAATTATACTTCTAGGGATCTTTATACAAAACCTCAGGCTACATACTGATGATACTGAAGAATCTTCTTTTTTTAAATAAATATATTCATAAATTGTTTCAGTAAGTAATTGTTATTTGAATTTGACAGAAATCGGCTGAATTCATTAATAAGTAGCCAATTTAAGCTAGGAAACAGCTTATTTCTACCAATTTCTAGTATTGATTATATTTATTTGGATAAGACAACAAAGATTGCAATGTAAAATCATTATTTAGAAGTATGTATTTATATTTATATAAATTTACTTACATTCCTTATTAAGCTTCCAAAACTCAGATGGAACCTAATTATTTATATGTTGTCATTTGTATTTTTCCAAAACTCAAATTATTTTTTCTGGAATTCAGAGAGAACCTAATTATTTAAAACCATGTAAGCTATCAATTATTCACATGAAGTTCATTTTAATAAATATAATGCATAAATATACTTACGATCTTCTTCACTTGGACCTAACACTTCGCCAGCTCTGGACTTCTCTTGTATTTTGATTGCAGCTGCCCAGGCAGCATCCAATCATATATACATTTCATCCATACCAACCTTACTGATTGTCATGAGGATATTATCATACTGAACCTTCCAAAGTAGTTCTTCGAACTTTGTCTTTGTGATAACGGCATATACCTAAAACAAATAAAGTATAATTAGATTCTACAATCTATAAGTAAAAAATGTTAACATAATATAAACTTATCACAATAATAGTGAATGCTGTCATTCTCCTATCTAGTATTTTTAGTTGACACATTTGGGTCAAACTTTGTAGCATTTTTGATCCATGATACAATCTGTGGTTACAGTGCATGAAGACTAGCTAAATGATTTCTTTAAATACTGGGTCAGAACAGATTCAATTGACAGGATACTCCTTGAACTTTGCTTGCCGAACAACATTGAGGTCGAATGTTTTGTCAATCAGATCTCCCAGAAGGCCGAACTTGGCACTATATTTCTTGTAGACCATAAATATCTTATTAGAGTCAAGCATCAACTGTCTGAATTGATGGTCTTTGTCAAGGTTGAAAATCTTTGAAAGATGGGAAATGAATTCGGAGGGAAGACTGGACTTGATGGTATCAAGGACCTGTCTCCTCATGTTACTCGGCCAGACTACAATCTACAAATAAAAAATAAGATAATTAGAAAAATGAGAAAGAAAGAGGGGAATATGCAGTGGTAATATAATGTATACCTTGCTCCATTTCACATTAGACTTCTTGGCAATCATCTCTTTCAAGTCAAACTTCATACCACTTGATATTCTTTTGAGGGCGTCTTCTCACTCCTCTTTATTCAGCCACATATTGACAACGAGCATATATCTGAGAAGCTCGATCTTCATTGTTCTCTCTTGATCAGAATATATATCTTTGGGCTTGGCTTCCCATTCTCCGAGAAGTTTGGAATGGCAGACCATGATGGGAAAATCTTATGCTTAATGATAAATAAATGAGTAAATAAGTGAGTGGCTTTTTTTTTTTTTTTTTTTTTTTTTTTTTAATAATTAATTTTTTTTTTTGTTTTTTTTTTTTTTTTTTTTTTTTTTTTGTTTATTTTAAAAGTTTGGCTTATATATCATAATGATGAAGTGAGAGTGGAGATTGGGGTGGAGAAGTAGGTTGGAGATTGGATTAGAGTGAAGTGAGTTGGGATAGAGAGAAGTAGAGAAGGAGCACTAAAGAGTAGACTCTGCTTTTATATATGATATGCCAGCCATACATAAGCTTCACTTATATATGTTAAGCTTGAATCACATATATCACTTAATATGTTAAGCTTGAATTATAATATCACTTATGTTAAGGTAATTCAATGTATATAAGTAATTCAAGCTTAAAGCTTAATATATGAAAGTGATCAATGGGTGATAGGCTCATTATTCACCATTTAGATTAAACCTATACTACATTTTAACCAGTTGCATTGAGCTTCTTGATTAGTCCTGGACTTCTCAAATTATTACTCAAGGCAATACTTCACAGTCATGGTCATAAATAATAATAATTTATATGAAATTGGTACAATTCGACCTTTTAAGATATAGTTATATAATATTTATATATATTTTGCTGAATTCTGCAGATTTCTCAATATGATGAACTTGAGAAGACATTATAATAAAGATACAACTGGGTTTTGTATAGTGCACAGTACTTATACTCAACTTTAATTATATCAATTATTACTATTTTTTTTAGAAAGTAAGCCAGGCCAGTTTTGTGGCTTTGAAATTTCGGAGATCCAATCATCACTTACTAAAAAAACACAACTTGAAGAAAGTACACATTTAAAAATACACAGTTAGTGTGACTGGAAAAAAGTACAACCATAACTATATCTCCTTCTACCATACCTCTTCCTTTTTTCTCCCCTTCTTTTCTAACAAACTATGTTACTCATACAAGAGTTGCAAGATACATTTAAAACTATTCAATGCTGTGCTGAATATTATAACAAAGACATTAAAATAGACTATTATATTACTACCAAAGATGTTCGCAAAATTTCAACAAGATATGGTGAGAAAACTACTGAAGTCATCAATCTTAATGAAGAGGTTGATAGTCAACTGAAGATTATAGGAAGATCTCTCCACATAGCCAAAAAGAAGATTCAAGAAAATGAAGCTGCCTCAAATTCCACCACAGTGCTCATGGCTGCCCAAAATCCCACGGCTGCTCAAAATCCCACCATGGTGTCTACCTCAACTCTCACTAATAGTCAGACAAAAAGAGCAGTGTCTCTGAGAAGAACGGTGTCTCTACTATCAGAAGAAGACTATGTTGAGCTTTTCAATTATTGTCAACACAACGTGGAAGTATCTTGCTTGAAACATTATATGCATTTGGTCACCAACTAGCCATAGACGATTTTCAGAAGGGTCAAATGGTGATAAACAAAAGTTGTTGGAAAATTTTGGAAAGTAATGAGAACAAATTAAGATCTATAAAGACATGGATGCAAAAAGCTCATTTAATGTTTCATATCTTGAAGCATTGTGGGTGTAAAGTGATATTGACTCTTGATAAGGATATTGTTAAAAAGATTTTGCAAGCTAAGGTGACTGACAAAGATATTATCAAGGACATTGTAAATCGTGATACACCCCCTTCTTCACTTAATTAAGTTCATGAAGTAGATGAAGATAAAGAATAAAAGGTGGAAAAGAAATAGGTAAGAAAATATCAATATTTCGGATCACAATTTTTGGATTGATAAATAATAATATCTGTAATCTATAGGCAAACCACAAGCTGCAAGCTGCAAACCACAAGTTGCAAGCAGCTGCCACAAGCCAAAAATATATCATTTACATTGCTGTCTCTCTCAAAAAATTATTTAATCTATTGATTTATGAATATGCACAATGTTCATTATATTGGTAAAAAAAAATAAAGTATAAATATGGTGTGAAAATGTGGCTTATATCATAGAAGCTTTTTTTATACCCTTATACTCATATACTAAAGCTTCTTGCATAAGGGGCATCAGTGTGGCTTCAGCATGAAGCTTCGGGACTTTAGTGTGAGGGGGAGCTTCAGCATGAGAGGGCTTCGGCATGATGGAGCTTTGGCATGAGGGGCTTTGTGGTGTGGAGCTTTGGCATAAGGCTTTGGCATAAGGGAGTATCAGCATGAGGGGGATTCAGCATGAGAGGGATTCAGTGTGAGGGAGAGCTTTAGAAGGCTTCAGTGTGAGAGGAGCTTCAGCATGAGAGGGCTTCAGCATGAGAGGGCTTTGGCATGAGACTTTGACATAAGGGAGCTTCAGCATGAGAGAGCTTCAGCATGAGGGGGAGCTTTGGCGTGAGGGGTTCAGTATAAGGCTTCAGCATGAGGGAGCATCAGCATGAGGGGGCTTCAGCATGAGAGGGCTTTGGCTTCAGCATGAGGGCTTCAGCATGAGGGAGAGCTTCGGCATGAGGGGGCTTCGGCATGAGGCTTCGGTATGAGGAGGAGCTTCAGCGTGAGAGGGCTTTGGCATAAGGGGGGGCTTCAGAGCTTGGCTTTGGCATGAGGCTTCGGCATGAGGGAGCATCAGTGTGAGGGGGCTTCAGCATGAGAGGGCTTCAGTGTGAGGGGGAGTTCAGCATGAGAGGGCTTTGGCATGAGGGGGAGCTTCGGTGTGAGGGGTTCAGCATGAGGCTTCAGTATGAGGGAGTATCAGCATGAGGGGGCTTCAGTATGAGGGAGTATCAGCATGAGGGGGCTTCAGCATGAGAGGGCTTTGGCTTCAGCATAAGAGGGCTTTAGCATGAGGGGGAGCTTTGGCATGAGGGGGAGCTTCGGCATGAGGGGGCTTCAGCATAAGACTTCAGTGTGAGGGGGAGCTTCAGCATGAGAGAGCTTTGGCATGAGGGGGGGCTTCAGAGCTTGGCTTCGGCATGAGGCTTCGGCATGAGAGAGCATCAGCATGAGAGGGCTTCAGTGTGAGAGGGCTTCAGCATAAGGGGGAGTTCAGTATGAGAGGGCTTCGGCATGAGGGGGAGCTTCGGCGTGAGGGGTTCGGCATAAGGCTTCAGCATGAGGGAGCATCAGCATGAGGGGGCTTCAGCATGAGAGGGCTTTGGCTTCAGCATGAGAGGGCTTCAGCATGAGGGGGAGCTTCAGTGTAAGAGGGCTTCAGCATGAGGCTTTGGTATAAGGGGGAGCTTCAGCATGAGAGGGCTTTGACATGAGGGGGGGCTTCAGAGCTTGGCTTTGGCATGAGGCTTTGGCATGAGGGAGCATCAGCATGAGAGAGCTTCAGCATAAGAGGGCTTCAGTGTGAGGGAGAGTTCAGTATGAGAGGGCTTCAGCATGAGGGGGAGCTTCGGCATGAGGGGTTCAGCATGAGGCTTTGGTGTAAGGGAGTATCAGTGTGAGGGGGCTTCAGCATAAGAGGACTTTGGCTTCAGTATGAGAGGGCTTCAGCATGAGGGGGAGCTTTGGTATGAGAGAGAGCTTCAGCATAAGGGGGCTTTAGCATGAGGCTTCGGCATAAGGGGGAGCTTCAGCATGAGAGGGCTTTGGCATGAGGGGGGGCTTCGGAGCTTGGCTTTAGCATGAGGCTTCAGCATGAGGGAGCATCAGCATGAGAGGGCTTCAGCGTGAGAGAGCTTTGGTGTGAGGGGGAGTTCAGTGTGAGAGGGCTTCAGCATGAGGGAGAGCTTCAGCATGAGGGGTTTGGCATGAGGCTTTAGCGTGAGGGAGCATCAGCATGAGGGGGCTTCAGCATGAGAGGGCTTTGGCTTCAGCATGAGAGGGCTTCAGTATGAGAGGAAGCTTCAGCATGAGGGGGCTTCGGCATGAGACTTCAGCATGAGGGGGAGCTTCAGCGTGAGAGGGCTTTGGCGTGAGGGGGGACTTCAGAGCTTGGCTTTGGCATGAGGCTTCAGCATGAGGGAGCATCAGTATGAGGGGGCTTCAGTGTGAGAGGGCTTCAGCATGAGGGGGAGTTCAGTATAAGAGGGCTCAGTATGAGAGAGAGCTTTGGTGTGAGGGGTTCAGTACAAGGCTTCAGCATGAGGGAGCATCAGCATGAGGGGGCTTCAGCATAAGAGGGCTTTGACTTCAGCATGAGAGGGCTTCAGCATGAGGGGGAGCTTTGGCATGAGGGGGCTTCGGCATAAGGCTTCGGTATGAGGGAGAGCTTCAGCATGAGAGGGCTTCAGCATGAAGGGGAGCTTTGGTGTATGGGGGCTTCGGAGCTTGGCTTCAGCATGATGCTTTGGCATGAGGGAGCATCAGTGTGAGGGGGCTTCAGCATGAAAGGGCTTCAGTATGAGGAGAAGCTTCAGTATGAAGGAGCTTCAGTATGAGGCTTTGGTATGAGGGAGCATCAGTGTGAGGGGGTTTCAGCATGAGAGGGCTTTGGTATGAGAGGGAGCTTCAGTAGTATGAGACTTCAGAGAGTAATAATCTATTTACCAAATGTCGCTATTTTATAATATAATATAAGATAGTATAGGTATTATAATGCTGAAATAAAATATTTATAAACTAAAGCCATTGTAAGTAATTCAACATGGGCCAAAGTCCATGCATACTAAAGCCTCATGTCGATGCTGATACCTCTTCATGCTTCATGCTGCCCTCTCATACTAAAGCTCTCTCTGAAGCTCCTCCTCACAATAAAGCCCTCTCGAAGCTCCCCCTTATGCTGAAGTCCTCTCATAGTCATGATCATAGTTTACATGAAATTGGTACAATTCAACCTTTTAAGCTGTAGTTATATAATATTTATATATATTTTGCTGAATTCTGCAGATTTCTCAATACGATGAACTTGAGAAGACATTATAGTATAAAAATATAATTGGGTTTTGTAATTTTTTTTTCTTTTTATTAGTGAATAGTACAATTGCTACATAACTATCATTGATTTTTACTGTAATTTCTTACCTTTCACAAAAAAAATTATTATAATATAATTTTTTCATAAATCTATATTAAACTATTAATATAACTATTAACCTAGGAGCATAAGAATATACTCAATGTATTTATTTTCATTTATATGAATTTTTAGTTGTAAAATGATAAAAGAAGTCAGCATACCTTAGTGCATACCTTAGCGAAAATAATCCTGTGTGACTCTTGTTAAGGTATACTTAACTTGCTTAGATGTAGCTTTTTCTTAGTATCTCAAGGCCTATAAAACTGGCTTATTTTCATTAAGGTTCTGTATTTTTTCCATAATATAGGGGGTGGGGGTTTGTATTTTTTCTGTATGGGAGTGACTATTTTTCCTCATTGGCAAATTTGCTTGCCCAACCCAATTGGCTAGCCACAGCCAGCTCATCGATCCCTGATTCATCACATTTGACCCATATAAAATTTTGACTTGGGACCATATACTTTACTACAAGTTAATCCCTAATTAATAGAATTCTACAATGTTTCAAAAATTCTATAATAAGTCTAAGTGACTATAAAAAAAAAAAAAAAAAAAAAAAAAAAATCTATAATAAGATACTTAGTGCTAAGAAAAGACAAGAGACTAGAGAAAAGATGTAAAAAAGTACTAAGACTAAGATATGACTGTAGAATTGTTATAAAAAATATGACTCAATTTAATTTTTTTTTAAAGACTATTATAATTTTAAAAGATATAAACTTTTAAAATCTTATCTCTAAATATAGATACAAAACAGATAAAGAGATAAAAAAATCCTCTAAATTTAAAAGTTTTAATAATAGATAAAGAAATAATATTAAATGTTAAATTATTTCTCTATCTCTGTATACTTTGCCACACTGTATTTAAGGGTCCATGAAAGCATTACAGAGACTGTTCATACCATAAGGTACCACTGTCATTTTTTTTTTTTTTTATTCGGTACTCTGCCTCCACTAATTGAAATTGACGTGTCGTTACGATGACGTCATCACTGTGATGCGAAAAACACGCCTTCTGCTTTTTACTCACCTTCACACACATCCTCATGTCAGACATATACCACTACTGCCCTCCCTGGGCTCCCTTCTTGGGCTTCGCTGGTGTCTTTAGCTCCGTACGTGCACGCACTTCATTCTGCAGCTCGCTACCTCCCCGCACCGTTTATTGGTACTAATTGCATCTTGTCCGTTTCAATCCTTTATGCCGTGTCAATAGATGGTATTCAGCAGTAAAGTCTTCGTGACGTTCTTACCTTCTTGTTTTTGGTTCGCATTGGCTGTGGATGGGTTCGGAAACGAGCTAGAGCAAGTTTTGGGAATCAGGGAACACAGCCTAGCAGATCACAACCTTTGGATAACAAAATGGGACCGAATTGTTTGTGGACACCAACTTTTCATACCGCGTGAGCCTGCTTTCCTACCATTCTCACCCATCCCGCCCCTCTCTCCTATTTTCAGCCCTTGGCGCTGCCTACGGCACCGCGAAATCGGGCATCGGTATTGCGGGAATGGGCACCTTCCGCCCCGAGCTAATTATGAAGGTGTGATGTGTTTCTGGTGTGAAGCCGGGAGTTTCGTTTGGCATGCGATATCTTCGCTTGCTGACTTAATTCTTATTGGACTTATCTCACTCTCGATCTGACTTTCCTCACTCCTTCCAACACACCCGTGCGCAAACAGGCGCTCATCCCCGTTGTCATGAGCGGTATCATTGCGGTGTACGGTCTGGTCCTGGCGGTGCTGATCGCTGGCACGCGTGAGTATCGCGGATGTATTTGGGACGCGCAGGGGTGGGGCGGGGACGATTATGAGGTGCCCAACAGGAAAAGGAGCCGGCTGCGATCTGGGGCTGTGTGCAAGTGCATGAGGGGAAGGCATGCGTAGGGTATGCGGGTTGAGCGGCAGACGTTTCGAATCGGGGGAATAGATTAATGGGGAGATAGGGGAGGTGTATTGGATTATGACGTCCTCTTGTTTTGGGATGTTTTCATGTGCCTCGTCTGATTCACTTTGTTGCTGCCGAAACCTCTACCTCACAATTGTCACGCCACAGTATCCCCGACCGAAGGCTACTCGCTGTACACGTATGAAAAATATGGCGACCATTTTTCTCCCTCGTTTCAATGCGTACCCTTTTTCCGTCGCTTCCTCTTCCAATACTGATAGCCGTATTACCAACCTTTTATTATTCGCCTCTTCTCCCCGCCAACTTCTGTCACACCACCTCTAGCGGCTTCGTTCAGCTCAGCGCGGGCCTCTCCGTCGGTTTCGGAGGCTTGGCCGCGGGCTACTCGGTCGGCATCGTCGGCGACGTCGTAAGTCACAGTTACCTCCTCCCTCCACACACGCATTTTCGCAACTCATCCATTTCTTTTTCGCCCACATATAGTGTGTCCGCGCCTACGCGCAGGAGACGCGCCTGTTCGTGACGATGGTGCTTATCCTTATCTTTGCCGAAGTGCTCGGGCTGTACGGGCTGATCGTGGCGCTCATTTTGAACACCAAGGCAGATAACGGAATGTGCGGGGCTTTTTAGGAAGGCGGAAAAAAAAAAAAAAGGGGGGGGGGGGGG
>RBNI01006872.1:0-10887 GCA_003990745.1 Jimgerdemannia flammicorona | reverse complement strand
TCCAGCTTATCCCCAGCAACCGGCGCCGCAGCAATAGGCGCCGCAGCAATCAGCGCCGCAGCAATCAGCGCCGCAGCAATCAGTGCTGCAGCAATCAGTGCTGCAGCAACTGATCATTGCCTAACAACAAAGGTCGCGATCACAAACCTCACCATAGTTACCAAATTAGTCACTCATACTTCACAGACCAACTTGTATAAATACCCTCCAGTTTCCATCTGAAATAAAGACAGTTTTAGTTCAGTCCTTGATATAAGAATCAAGTTCCCCTCCACACACACACATTCTCCTGAGTCTTAGTAATGACATCTAAGTGACGGGTGGGAGCAGGCAGGGCTTGGGGACCAGTTGGTGCAGTGGCGCTGGCTGATGGAAGATACCTTAACAGGTTGGTGGCTTGGTTGGGGGTTGCAAGGTGGTCGGAGACGCCGCTTAGTGGAGAAAATTTGTGGCCAGAGTGGGGGGAGAGTTGGTATGGTGGGTGATAGGGTGATCTTTATTCGGGAGGAGGCGGGGAGGAGCCCCCCTATGGGGATTGGGTAGTGGGTGGTGATGTTGTATACTTATTCATAGACTGGTAATAAAGGCGGAGTCCAAGTGACTATAAAAAAAAAAAAAAAAAAAAAAGATATATTAGAATGAAAAACTATAATAAACCAAACAAACAACTATAACTCTTGAATATATACCAAATATAACTACTGAAATCTACAACTATATCTATATTGACATTTAGAATACTATTTTCAACTGAGCCACAGCTCTTCTATCCCTTATAATTATCTATAGCCTAGTACTCCTCTATTTTATGAAAGTCTGATAGAATACCCTAAACATACTTAGTGAGGCCTACTGAATCAGACAAATCTCAAGCTACTACTAGATCAGCTGTCTCTTAGAAGATATAGTTAGCTACTACTATGATATAGATATTACCAAAATATCTCAATACTAGAAACTCATTGCTTGTAAACACTAAGAACTTTTCTATAAGTATAGTATCTTTATTCTCTGTCTTTGAGTTATTACTGCTGAAATGGTTACCACTCTGTTCTATGGCCAAATCAATAATATGGTACAAAAACTCAACTATAAGTACATATGTATATCAAATATACCCAAGCTATAGACAGACTCTTTCCATACCCCAATGACTATATTCTGCAAATGCTCTAAGTTAGATATGCTATAAAGAATATCTACAATATAATTCAATTTGATAATAATAAAGCAGAAGATAATAATTCTTCCAATACTGATATGAGCTCTAGTCAAGGATCTCTGTCAACTCTGATCACCCTACTAACCTTGCTGATAAACTTACAATGATTTATAACTACCTATGAGACCTATTGGGATAATAATCACTGATATGAGTACTAATCTACATTCATGCCTGATTACTTCAACTACAATAAAGAGACCAGAGAATATAACCTGTATCTCTAAATAACTCTCAAGATTGAACTAACAACTCCACCTTCTGAGTACAAATGAAATGAATCATAGCTATTAGTATACTACAACCCTGTAACTCATAGTACCATAATCTACTAAAGATATACTGATAGTGAATTCAATAAAAGTGAAGATGATATACTCCTTCTCCACTCACCAATACCCTATCCAATATATGAAACAGATGATACTATCCTATAAGATGACAATATAATTTCAATCTAATACTCTAAAAACAAACAAGGAGATATCATTCAAGAACCACTCTTCTTAGATAACTACTTTATGAGATATAATGTCATTAATAGTAATCTTATCAAATAATATCCAGATAGTATCTAAATCTATAGATAGCTTAGCAGTCATTAGTATAGTTAGATTATCCTTATACTATATGACTATATACTAACTCAGTAGTCAGATGATCTCTTGATATATTAGTTCACACTTATACTATATGACTGTATTCTGACTCATCAAGGTACTAAGTACTATATTTATATTTAGCATAGTCTAGATAGCCTCCCATTAGTATAAATACCTACTCCCTCAAACCTCAGAACTCAGACTTGAATAAGATTAGAACTCAAAAACACTTCTCAATATATATATCTCTTCATATACTACTCCTAGTATAGTAATATTATAAATAGTGAATAAACCTATTTAATAACTCACAAACCACTCTTAAGTAAATCTATACTCTGTTAGATCCTACTCCTAACTAGATCTCAACATTTCCTAACTAGATCTCAACATTTCCTAATTAGATATTATCTATAGCAATATGCTGATTCAACTAAGCTGGTCTTAGTTTCTTGAACTTTCTGAAATACAGAATCTCCTGAATATCTAGAACAAGTCTGAAAAAGGACTTTAGTTGAGATATTAATCTAATCTTGAAATCAATAAGCATAGAGGATATACTCTATATGAAATTGATCTTGATCTTAAGAAAACAGTCTTCTAGAATATCCTGAACTTCCAGAAAACCCTTTCAGAGCTATATATATAATAGTACTCTAATAAAGTAACTCTCTTATAGTCTGTACCTTGGTTATATAATTCTTGGCCTTCTTTCTGATTTGGTGTAGTCTCTGTATCTCTATGTCTATATGTTTCCATAAAGTATCTCCATTAGATGATAGGGTTTCTTGAGAACTTTTCTCTCTAAACAATATCTCTCAAGAGGTAAAATAGATCAGATACATATCTCAGAGAGTAGATAATACTATTGGCAGATAGTGGTCCTAGTTTTCATAGTTATTATAGATCTTAGTAATGATATTCTTAAGAGTTTTATTTGTTCTTTCTACTTATCTATTTCCTTAAGAATTATAGGCTATAGTCTGAATATACTAGATCTTATAATTCTTATAAAGAACCTCAAAGAACTAATTCATAAATTCTATTCCTCTATCTGTAGTTACTTATAATGGGGTCTTGAATTAATAGATGATTTCTTTATAGAAGAAATTAGCAATTAACTATATATTGACTTTCTTGAGAAGTTCTGCCTCTATCTATTTTGTAAAAAGGTCTATAATAATAATAATATATTGATTATCATTCAGAGTTAGGGATAGAGGGCCAATTATATCTATTGCTATATAGATAAAGAGTACTGGTTCTATATATGCTGATCTAGGGGTCTGATTTTATTGATCTTATTTCTGTTTTTAGCATTTGTCACAGGTCTTGATAAATCATCTGATTCCTCTATTTCTGGTCACCATATTATTCTTCTTACTTTTTCATAAGTATTTATTCCTTCTAAATAACTAAGTTCATATACTGATTTCATTGATTACTCCTTCTTATAGTCAGATATGACTAGTAGTTTTCCTTTCTTTAATATTTCTCTATTAGTTTCAAATTATTTCTATATCCTATTGATAATTATTTATATCTATTCTTCTAGATATTGGGGTATCTTTTGCTATCCCAGGTAGGTAATAATTCTATAGTAAAGCTTATTATTTATTATTGATTTATTAGTTGAAAGTCCTTCAGGATGTCTATGAGAGAGTATATATATTGGCATTGATTCTTCTAGGATAGTGTACAATAGTTATATTATAGGCTTACAACTTTATAATCCATTTAATATAGATTCCTTTGGATTGCCCAGTAATCAGTAGCTAGGTGAGGGCTGAATAGTCTATTTGGATGATGAAGTATCTTTTAGTGAGATAGTAGTAGAACTTTTCTATAGCCTAGATGACTGTAAGATATTCCAACTTGTAGGATTTATATTCTCTTTTGACTTCTTGAGTTCTTTGGCTAAGATATATAATGATATACTCTACTTTGTCTTTCTTCTAGACTAGAACTACTTCTAGTCCTTGTATACTTACATCTGTCTGCAAGATGAATTCTTGAGTCCAATTGGATCTTTTGAGAATAGGTGTCTGGATCAGCCTAATATTGAGTTCATCAAATGCTTTTTGTTGCCTATCAGTCTATTGGAACTTGATATCCTTTTTATTGAGTTCATAGATTAGGTCTATAATATTGGAGAATCTTTTGATAAATTTACAGTAGTATGAGACAAGTTTTATGAAGGCTTGGGCTTCAGTAATAGTGGTGGGCCTTAGGTATGCTGTTACTGCTTATATCTTGAGAGGGTCTGTATATATTCCATCTTAGTTGATGATGTAGCCAAGATAGAAAATCTCAATTTTTATAAACTTGCACTTTTTAGACTTAATATATAGACTATAGTTCCTCAACTTCTCTATCATTTGTTGGATGTACTATAGATATTCTTCTAGTATCTTATTGTAAATAATTATATTATCTATATAAACTATCATCTATCTTCTTATATTATAGTAGAAGATTTTATTCATTATTCACTGAAAACTTGCTGGTATATTATACATTCCAAATAGCATTCACAGATAGATATAGATTCTATCTGAGATAATAAAGATTGACTTTTTACTTACTGCTTCTATAAGACTAATTTGGTAGAATCCTGAGTATAAGTCTAAGATACTGTAATACTATACTTTATCTCCTAAAGTTATAAAGATGTCACTGATGAGAGGTAGTAATTGACAATTCTTCTTGATAACTAGATTGAGTTTCCTATAGTTAGTGCAGAGTCTTGAGACAAATTCTCCTGACTTGCTTTCTTTTTTTAGGGCTAATACAACTGATGAAGCCTAAGAACTGTTGGCTTCTTTAATGATACCAGCTTTTTTCATCTACTTGATTTCTTCTCTAAGTTATTTATAGTAGATTGGTAGGATGAGTCTTACTTTTTGATAAATTAGTTTGATATCTCTGATATCTATATCATGATAGTAGTATGGGGTCTTTTCTTTAATATCCTTGAAGTCTGTAGTAAGGATATTCTTGAATTTGTAGAGTATCTTCCTGAGTTCCTTCTTGAGTGAGAATTTATTTCCAATGGTATAACTATACTTACTTATAGTTTTCTTCTTCTTGTGGTCCAGTTCAGTGATCTTGGTACTTGCAAATACTCCTCTTTCTATAGATCTGAATTCTTTCCTTTCTCTCTCTATTCTCTCTAACTTCTTGACTTCTATGATCTTTAGCTATAGAACTAAGAAGATCAACATCTGTGTCAGTTAGTTCTTCTTCTTGATTGGGAATAGAATTGTAGGATTGTGTTTCTAAGCAATAAGTAGTATTTCTCGAATATAATCTAAATCAATGACTTCTCTTTTTATAGTAATCTTACTCTTGGCCAGGCTGCTTCTTATCTTAAGGATTCTGATATAGTTCTTGAGAATAGTTATCTCTAGACTAATTGTAAGTAAGGTAGTTATCTGGGGCTTGAGTATATTTTCTTTTATTATAGTGATATCTATTCTAGCTATATTCTCTGACTTGTATTCTGGTAGGACTACATCAAAGTAGATTTTTCAAATTTTGACCTTGATTTCTTCTTTATCATCACTGTTCTCTAGGAAGACTAGTGGTTCATCATCCTCTTCCTCCTTCTTCTCCTCTCTTACCTATTTCTTGAGGATCTCCTATCTTCTTTTGTAGTAGATCTTCTTAATTCTACTGGTATACTGATAGCAATCATTCATATGCTCCATGCAGTATATCTTGATTCTATGGGGACAGACTCCTTATAGTGCATAACTTTCTATGATCTTCTTGCACTAGTCTTCTTCACTGATCCATCTGACTTTCTTTTTCTTTTTCTAGATAGTTACTATATAGGCCTCTTCTTGCTCACTTTCTTCTTCTTTTAATTTAGGAAGTACTCCTTTGTAGACATTGATAGAGATTCATATATTCTGAGCATTTAGATTGATTATTGCCCTGGCTTTATAAAGCCATTAGTTGCCAATAAGAATATTATAGTTGGTTGTATTGGTTATAATAATATCTACTGAGATGGTTACTTCTTCAAACTTGATGGGGACATCTTGGATATTTCTCAGAGGTGTGGCTCTTATTCCATCTGTTGTAACAAATAGTGCTCCCAAATAAATCAAATCAATTTAAATCAAATCAAATTGAGGGTCATTCAAATTGAAATAAATTAAGGGTCCAATTTAAACCCTATTTTTCAAAATATAATAACTTGATGAATATATGTCCAAATTTAATGATCTTTAGCTTGTTTAGATTCCTCTATATAAGAGAAATCTAAAAACAAGCTAAAGATTATTGAATTTGGATGTATATTTATTAAGTTATTATATTTTGAAAAATAGAATTCAAATCAGACCTTGAATTGAATTGAATTGGACCTTTGATTCAATTTATTGAGAGCACTAGTAACAAATACCAACTTGGTTGCTTCTTCAACCTCTCAACCTAGGCAATCTACTGCTTTCTTATTAAGAAGGCATTCTTCTGCTCTTGTATTAATAATGGTCTTAAAGATTTTATCTTTAATTTAATAAGTTATATAGACAAAGGTCTTGCAATTATCTTCACTTTCTTCTCCTGAGTTTTTTTGAACATTATTGACCTCAGTTATCTTTTAACCTTGCTTCTTAGTTATTTTTTTTTTTTTTTTTTTTTTTTTTTTTTTTTTTTTTTTTTTTTTTTTTTTTTTTTTTTTTTTTTTTTATAGTCTTGTATACTTCACTATTTATTATCATTCTATTAGCTATAAGTATAGAACCCTATCCCACTATCCAATTCCCCTAGTGGGACCCCCCTCCACCCCCTTATACTTGAATACTACCCTATCTCTCACTACTCCAACTCTTCCTCACTCTGTCCACAAATTTTTTCTACCAATCAATACTACCAACTACCCTGCAAACCCCATCTTAGCCACCAGCCTATCAGAATATCCTCCATCAACCCTTCTCATCTCAACAACTTCTCTCCCAAATCCAAATGTTTCCCTTTCTCAAAAACAAACAACCAGTGACCTGCTAGCCCCACCTATATAACTAATACTCAATCTAAAGTGAGCCACTCCTTCCCAATCTCCCCCCACTAATCTGTCCTTAAGATTCTCCCATCAACCTCTCTCAGCATTCCCCCTATATACAATATTCAAGCAAAATCCAACTGCTAGCCAGAAATCACCAAGTATCTCACACTCTCTCAGCCAATATTCTGGTATCTGTACAAATCCCCCTTTCTGCCCTATATTATAATACTCCTTACAGTCAAAACTCCCCCCCTCTACAAGATGGCCTGAGTGAAAGTTGAGCATGACATTCCTCTATAGCATATGCCACCAGACCATCCAGTACTTAGGTGGTAACTATCTCCTCACCTCCATACTCTAGGCCCAGACTCTATTCTAGTCTCACTCCTCCCCAATATCTGCTGTCTGCTAGCTGCCAGGCCAAGTATCCTGGCCCAACCCCCTCTGGCATTTGACCCTATCTCTAATATCAAAATCCAGCAGAGGGGTGCTCTCCAATAATACTCTATCCTACCTCTATATTACTGGGCCCCAAGGTACCTTCTCTTTATCTCTCTGTTAGTAGATTTCAATATAGTGAGCCCTATCCACTACCCTCCACCAGAAGCCCTTATACTGCATACACCCACTATTTTGAAGCCCAATCAGGGACAGTAAATCTCCGATAGAGCCTCTCAGTGAGCACCTCATCTTCCAGATCTTCTTCATCAGTAAAACCCAGCTACTACCTCTCAGTTCCACCACTCTCTTCAACCACTATACTCTCAAATAATGCAACCTCTTTGGGAAGTCAACCAGCCTAAGGCCTCTTTTAGCCACTGGTAATACTAAGATTTCTCAGCCAATCTGACTTCTCCTCTCAGCCCAGATCTAATTTCTAGCTATCTTCAAAAGCCTCTTCACCTTTCAGGCCAGAAAGTCTAGATAATATACCAGTTATCATAGCTTTGGCAGCCCATAGACATTCAAAATTGTAATACACTCTACTAAGGAAATGCAGCAGCCTCTCCAGCTCTGCAGGGTCTCCCCCCAGATAGCCATTCTCTGTTCCCACCAAGATCTTGGTAGAATGAACTCATAAACTGAAAAATAGACACCCAGGTACCTAACAGCCTCTCCAGCTAGGACAATTGTTCCAATGATATCTCCCCCTACTAAGCTATTGCCCAACACTATTATTTTATACTTATATTAGTTAAGTTTTATCTCAGAAAATGTCTCATACCACTCCACTGTTTCCTGGAGCTCCTCAATATCTACAATCAATCCTAGGCTAACCACTATATCATCTGCAAAGGCTCCAACTTTCCACACTATACCAAATACTGAGAGCTCTACTATCTTCTGCCAGATCATATCCATCAATAGCTCCAAGAATAGAGTATACAGAATAGGTGACAGTGGGTCTCCCTGAGGCATGCCTCTATCCAGAAAGAATACCACCCCTCTATATCTATTATATATAAGCACCACTCTACTTTCTTTCAACAGGCTGACCATTATCTCTCAGAACTGCTAGGAAATACCAATCCTGTCCAGTATCTTTGTCAGCCAGACCTGCCAAACATAGTCATAAGCCTTCTCTTGATCTAAGAAGACCAATCTCCCATCCAGCCAACAAGCTTGAGTCCCTTCAATAATACCATACACCCATGCCATATTATCTCTAATTAGCTGGCCTTCTATAAAACCTCACTGCTCCTCTCTCAAGACTTGCTGGGCCACTCTCTGAAGTCTTGCCACTACCATGTTATTGACCAACTTCCTGTCCATATCCAGCAGCATAATTGACTACCAGTTCTTCCAATCCTCCCTCCTACTCTTGTCCTTAAAAAGCAGTGCCACCAGCCCCAGATCCTGGTCACCCACCCATCTCCCTAACTGTAGGACAAAGTCACAAAGTGCCATCAACTCCCCCAGCACTCCAGAGACTTCCACCATCTTCTTCCAAAGGTCCCAGGGCAGACCATCCTCTCTTAGTGCCATATCTGGTATAGTTATAGCAAGAACCTGGCAAATCTCCTCCTCCTGTACTAGCACTATCAAACTGCCCAGCCCATTGACTTAGAGTGGATGCCAATCCTCTAAAGTGCATTCTATAGCAACCTCATCAGCCCCACCCTCCTCCTCACTCTACAGACCACTCTATCTCTCTTTCAGAAAACCCAAAATATTTTGGGAACTATGCACCAGTGCACCATCAGAATCCAGAACCCCCTCCCACCTCTGCTATACTCTCCTTGCTCTAAAGAACTCTGAAAGAAACTTAGAGGGCCTCTCCCCCTCCTCCAGCCCCTATCAGTGAAGCTATGCAGCCAAACTCTACATCTGTATCTTCTTCTCTTCCCTCAATACTTGTTATAACTCTGCAACCTCCAATCTTATCTATCTCACCCTCCAGTCCTCCATCTCCTCCAAGGCCAAGAGCCCTGCCCAATCCTCCAAAAGCCCAGCCAATCTAGCTGAAGCCCAGGTCACTCTCCTCCTCCTCTGCTTTCCAGCCTCCTTTCTAGCTATACTTCAGTAGACCTTAGTAGCCTCCTTCAATCTCACCTATTGAACATCCACTGGGGCCCCCTCCCATATCTAATCCTCCATTCACTGTTGAATGTCCTCTGTTTATATATCCTACAATATCTTCTCAGCTAACAAAAAGGAGTTAAGGTATTAATGTCCAGGCCCATCCCACTCTCTCTGAAGTGACCCTGCCCTAATAGCCCTCAGTGATCAGACCATAGACACCACTCAGTCTCCAGTAATTTCCAAACATCTAAACCCCATTGATCTGCCATCAACACCCAGTCAATCCTTGTTCCCAGACTATTGGCCCAGTGTATATAGACCCTCCTATCTCTCCAGAGTCCTCTATCAGTATCCACTAGGGAACTCAGCCTCTCTACTTTCTTCCATAACTCCAGACCTCCACTTCTACCCTCAGCCCCCTGTCCTCCATCAGTCCTATCTACTTATATATCCCAGACTATATTAAAGTCTCCTCTAAGAATGTCCACTCCTACCTCTACAAGTACCCCACTCTCCTGGAGTCTCTTTACCTAATCTACTCTCTCACTACATACAGTAGGGCAGTAGTAGGACTCTACTATAACTGGCTCCCAACCTGGTCAAATCTGCTCTCCCCAGACCAGCCTGTCTCTCTAGCTTCTCATATCTTATATCTCCCCCCTACCTCTCCAGACTAAGATCTCAACCTTGCCCTTCTATACTGCTACTCTACTCTATTCCATTATCTATTACAATCTATCCAAGTTATCTTTACATCTATATAACATCTTGCAAAAGCAAAAGATCAGCCTTCAGACTCTTAAGCTAAGTAAAAATGTTCTGATATCTAATCAAACCCTATAGCCCATTCATATTCAAAGAGAAAATATTTGTTGTACTAATTATAAGAAATAATATTAAAAGTCCTGCTTACCCTCTATAGCTCTATGTCTATTCTTTCCTATACCAAGTTCAAGTTTTATTCTGTAGTCACCTCCTTCTCTTCAACTCTCCTTGTCTCCAATTCCCCCAGAAGATCATGTAGTTCTCTATCCTCCTTTTTCTCAAAATTCTCATAATATTCCAGACAGGCCTCCTACCAGAGCTGTAATCTATGATACTCCACCCAACAGAAGGCAGCTTGCTCACCAGCTACCACTACCAGCTCAGCCTCTCTCTCTTTATCAACCTCATACTCTTTCTTCTCCAGAAAAACTACAAGTATCTCTACCTTCAGTGCCTCCACCACTCTATCACTATACAGGATCTGTGCTCAATGCTCATTACTCATTACTCTCAAATCTACTTTCTCTAACTCCTCAGTTATAAAGTTGTTCATCATCCAGTACATCTATAAGAGGTTCCCTACCTCCTTCCTCCCTGGAGTTGCTGGTCTTCCTCTATTCAGTATTGATGTATCTGCCTCTGTGCTTGCAGTCTCATCTCACCCTTCTTCTGGGATATTCACCAGTTTCTCCTCACCAGCCACCATCATCTGTCCCCTCTTTGCTATCAAAGTACACTTTTTTTTTTTTTTTTTTTTTTTT
>RBNI01006871.1:0-10888 GCA_003990745.1 Jimgerdemannia flammicorona | reverse complement strand
CCACTACTAATATCATAAATTTACAGAGGTGGAACCCTTCAGCCAACTCCTTCCTTCCATCTCACCCCACTATCATCTAATACCAGGTATCCTCGACTCTGCTGTACAATTTCTTGTATCTTCTTTACGACCCCTGGCTGACGCCGTCTCCCCTGATGCCACCACCCCTGAACCACCTCCTGGACAAGCCACCTCCACCTCTCCACCATCTCCCCAATCCCCATCCACAGGTTCTGTTCAAAGATCCACTGCCAATGTATCGCCATCAGGACCCAGACCCCCAAAACTCGGCCTAAGCCCCCCCATATATCACCAATCTCCCCCACCAGCCGGCGCTTGACCACCTGGCTGGCCGGATCCTCTGTCCTATGCCGCTCCGGGCCCCAGTACCCTTCCAAACTCTGCCAAAACCCTTCCACACCTGGGCAGGCCCCCAGAACATGTTCTGGTATCTGAATGACCCCTCCATCTACCTCATTACACCACTCACAGTTCCGATAGCCATCAACCTCCATCCAGCCAGTCCGATAGCTCAGCATCACATTACGCCTTAAGAATCGCCACCAGACCACCCAGTACTTGGGGGGTACCATCTTGCGTACTGAATCTCCCCAATTCTAAATTTGAGTCCACTCCCAGTCTTCGCCAATACCAGCCCTCTGCCAACCAGGTGGCCATCTCTCCAGAGGGCCAGACCTTATCCATTCTGTCGCCTCACTCTAAGAATACTCCTTCAGACTGTGGCCACCAATGCGCAGCCCACCCAGTTGCCACCATCTTTGCTCAGGGTTCTCACCCACCTCTATCTCTGGGTCTGCTAACCCCATAGCTAGCCAGGCCTCTACAATACCCCACCAAAACCCCTTAAACCGCAGCCTACCTACACTTCCAACCCGAATCAAGCCCCGCATATCCTTCCAGACCTCACCACGAGGGCAGAACCGGATCTCCCAATTGTCCATTGCCAGCCTGCCCCAACCCTCCTCACCAAGGTCTAACATCCGGTGCCCCCACCAACCCCGAAGTACCTTCAGCCGGTATCTGAAATCCACTAGCCCCAGGCCTCCATTGGTAGTCCTCATCACCAATGTCTCCCATCCAATCTGCGGACGCCTTCTACGCTATATCCACCCTTCTACCATCTTCTTCAGCCGCTGCACCACTCACCCCGGGAAATCCAGATGATAACCCAGATACCACAGTTTGGGCAGCCAGTATACATTCAAGACCACTATTCTGCCAACCAAAGAGAAACTCCTCTCTGACCAACTCGTCAATGAGCCCTCCAACTTCTGAATCAGTCCACACCACCACTCTCTTGGCAAGACTGTCCCATATACCAAGAACCAAATGCCCAGATAGCAAATGGCACTCCCTCTAGCCACCAATTGTCCAAATTGTCCATGTCCCCCCAGGCCGGCACCAAGTTCCATTGTCTCACACTTGCCCCAATTCAACTTTGCCCCTGCCAGCCTCTCATACTGGCCTACCCCTTCTTGCAGTACTGCTACATCTTTCCGGCTACCCAACCCTACCACCATATCATCTGCAAAGGCGCCCAACTGCCAGACCACATCTCCCATCCGCAGTCCAGAGAGTCGCCCCTTCAGCCACACCAACAAGGGCTCTAGAGAAAGTATATAGAGAAGGGGAGAGAGAGGATCACCCTGCGGTACCCCTCTCCCCAAGGCAAACTCTGGTCCACACCATCCATTCATCATTACTGCTGCTCGGCATCCCCGTACTAAGCCCATCAGTCACCCTGCCTCTGCTACACCAAACCCTGCCCTCCTAAGAACAGCCTCCAGGTAACTCTACCACACCCTGTCATAGGCCTTCTCTTGATCCAGAAAGACCATCTGTCCATCTACTTGCCGGCTCCTACAGCCCTCTAAAACATTCTGTACCCAAGCAGTACTATCTCTGATCTGCCTCCCCTTGACAAATCCTCGCTGCTCTTCTCCAACTAGTGCACCAATAAACTGCTGCATCCTCCCTGCTAGAATCTTTGACACCAACTTTCTATCCACATTCAGCAGCATGATAGGCCTCCAATTACGCCACACTCGTCAATCTCCTTTCTCCTTATAAAGCAGAGATACCAGCCCCAAGGACTCATTGCCAATCCAGCTACCTTCCTTTAGAACAGCATTGGCCGTCTCCACCAACTAGTCACCAAACTCGGCCCTGAACTCCTTCCAGAATTCCCAAGGCAACCCATCCTCCCCAGGAGATGACCCAGTCTGTGTCTTCCTCAGTACTTCCAAAACCTCATCTAGAGACACCTCCCTCATGACCGCCTCCCCTATCTCGGGAATCGCTGTCACTGGCCAATTAGTCACCATATTGCCACCAACCTCCCCAAGTCCAGCATCCTCAGCTTGCTCCCCTCCATCCTGCCAAAGAGTTTGCCATTGACCGGACACCTCACCTAACATCTCAGCAATCCCAGAGACTTCCACACCATCTTCATGCAGCACCAATGCCCAGCTATGTCATACTCTCCTGGCCTTCAGTATACCAGATTAATATCTTGTTGGCCTCTCTCCTTCTTCCAACCACCTAGAGCGCAGCCTGGCCAGCAGACCATCCACCACCCTGGTCTCTGATACTCTTAAATCTGCCTGCAGCTCTGCCACCTCCAATACCAACCGGTGGCAAACTACTCCAGACAGGTTCCCCTTCTCCAAAAGCTCCAATCGCCATCTCAGCCCCTTCTCTACTCTTCTTTCCTTGTCCTTCTGTTCCTTCCCGGCCACCTCTCCCACATCACGCCAGGAGGCACCAGCCAAGTGTTTGAATTTGCCCCACCACTTAGATATCACCTGCTCTTCATTCCGCCATCGCAAAACTTCCTGTCTCATGACCGTCACAAAATTATCCCTCTCCTCCTTTCTTCTGAGTAAGGCTACATTGAGGCGCCAGCGCCCTCTACCACTGCTTGCTGCCTGGAAGCGTCCCCGAACCTCCACTCCCCAGTGATCAGACCAAGGGCACCAGCGCATCTCAGCAGTGTCTAGTACATTGCCCCAGCGCTCTGCCACCAGTACCCAATCTATCCGTGTCCCAACCAACGTCGTTCCAACTGAATGCCACCAAGTGAAAGGTCCCGACTTATCCCCCTGTCATTGTCTCACGCCATCCACCAGCCCCATGTCATGCTCCACCTGAAGCCATTGAGAAAGTCCAGAGGATACTGCAACTCCTGCTCCACCATCAGACCTATCTAGTATACAATCACGCACTATATTGAAGTCCCCCCCCAGAATGTCTAAAGTAACAACCTCCTGACCCTCCCATGCCTGCTATCTCTCAACCCATTGCTTTCGCTCTCTGCCAACTGCAGGGAGATAAACCGAGCCGACTGTTAACCCATCACCTGCCCCACCCTTTAGGCTTCCCCAGATCAATCTGTCACCATAGATCTCGACCTCCACTAGCTCCCCTTTGCCTACACCAACTAAGATGCCCACCTGCTTATTCCAACCTGCTCCACCATACCATTCTTTACTCCACATCTCATAGTCTGACTCATCATAAGCCCGAACATCCTGAAGAAACACCACATCATACCTCCTGACTTTAAGCCATCTGAAAAGCCGCCGTCTTTTAACACCATCCCGCAGTCCATTGACATTGATCGATAGTATATGTATGTTGTTCATCATCATTAAAGGAATTGTTTAAAGCCCATCTGGAACCGCTACCACCTTCTCAGCCCTTCCTCTAATAATTTCTCACTGGTCCTCACAAATTGCCCTCCAGATGCGATCACCATTTGCACTACCACAGAATTGGTTCACTCTCTCTGTCGCCACCCTCCTGATGTCGGTCATCCTGCTTTTGTCAACATCATATCCCTCATCATCCAGAAGGGCAGCCACCATCACCATCACTAGCTTAGGCCCCTGCATCGTTACATTGAGGAACCCCTCCCAAGCCTCCTGAGATCCCTGAAACACATCCACTTCCTTAATGTCTTCCTCAGCCAGCTCCTCAAGCACCGCCTGATACCAGCTCTCAGCCGTCATCACCAGGGGCCCAGGGGTCGATGGCCTGGGGGTCCTGCTTAGCTCTTGCAATTGCTCCCTATCTGCCGACACATCAGAAGCCACATCAACCAGCTCATTCTCCTCTGCAACTTTCTCCAAGTGAATAACCTCACCAGCTTCAGGGCATTCCCAATGAACATTCGCTGCCCCAGCCATATGGGTATCCTCCACCTGAGTCTCCGGCACCACTTCATCATCCACTCCAAAGCCTCCTCCACCAGCCTCCTCCTTATCCACCCATTTACCTCTCACTAGTGCATGTGCCGAGTCCTCTACACCACCCAACTGGGAAAAAGACACCTCCACTGCCTCCACTCCTTCCATCTGATTCTTGGCTACTTCCACTCTTGCCTCCTCTTTTACTGCCGCTCCCTGAATGGCTGCCTGCAGACGCTCCCAGTTTCCCTTCCGCCACCTCTTCCGCTTGCTGTCAGCCTCGATCCAGACCCAATCCTTGGCATACTCCTCCCACTTTCTCTTACGTAGCTCCTTGGCAGCCTCCCTCTCCTCCAGAGCAATCACCAACTCTTCCTCCTCTGGTTCCGCTCCCTTCCTCCTCCACACCTTGCACTCTTGCCCTCTAATACGAATCCCCTCAGGCCAGTCACGGCCCAGCCCAGTAGCCTCCTTGCCTTCCAGTCACAGCATCACCTCACAGTTGCCATTCCGCAATTTGGTGCCCTCCCAAAACATAAACCCGAAGTCCACCATCTTGCCATATCCACCCAGTGCCTCCACCACCATCTCCTTGGTCTCCTGTCCGCCCAATTTCGGCAATCCTTCCACCACCAGCCGAACAGCACACGGATCCCACCTCAGACACCTCGCCATTCCAATCCGGACACCCTTGACCACCATCCCTTTCTCTAGTGCCTTCACCATCGCATCCCCCTCTACAAATCCAATCTCCACAGCCTCCGCCGAGGGGATGAACTTCAGGGATTCTGCCCCAGCCACTTCCTCCCCCACCAGTCTCAGCACCTCCTTTGCGGACATCGCCAATCCCAGAAAATTCGCCGAAACTGCCCACGTCGACACCGATTTGTGGAAGAAAGGCCTCACCACCAACTCGCCTATTCCTGCTGCCAGAGTCACCTTTCCCTTGGTCCCTGAAACCCCTGTAGTCGTCCCTCCAGGTACTGCTGCGCCACCAGCAGTCCTCTCCCCAGCCACCTGCCCAGCCACAGAAGAACCAGTCTCCAGCATCACACCACTAGACCCCTGTCCCCTGCCAGCCACCTGACCCGTCACCTGACTCGTCACCTGACCCCTCCCCCTGTCAACACTATGCCCCCCCTGTCTAACCCCCATGGGCCTAGCCGCAGTCCTCCTATTCCCAACCACCGTATACCAGGCCTCAATCCCACCAGTCCTCCCCTGGCCACCAGCCCTTCCAGCAGCCACCCCAGCCCCTGCAGCAGCGGCAAAGCTCTTGGGAAGGCCCAGACCAGGCCTCCTCCTCTCTAGACGCTCAGAGCTAGAGGATTCTTGACTAGCCATGTCACCAAAACTTGACGGTTTTCTCCGAAACTTGTTGTGCCTTGTAGGTAGACTCCTGCCGCACGATATACACTAGTATGTTCGAAATAAAAACTTGAAAACGTGTTGTCTTTCGCTGAAAGATGTCTGTGTGGCTTAGCTCGCTCTGAGTGGTTTGAGCAAAAGAAGTGGTGCCACCGCCAGTCCCGTCACACCATCTGCCAGGTCCCCCTTCTACATCGGGATCCCCTGCCCCACCTGGTCATCAGCTGTCACATCTCTTTTTTTTTTCTGATTAGCCGTCACACCACCATCAGCAGTCCCGCCACTACCCCCAGCAGTCCCTCCACTTCCCCCACCTCCCACCAGCAAAGGCCCAGCTCCCCCAGCATTCTCAGCCTTCTGCTTCTCCTTCCCTCCAGCCTGATCCCTGCAGGCTCCCATCAGCCAACCCCAATTCCTCAGTGTATCAGCAAAGCTCCGCCCCTGCTGCCCTCCAGCCCCCCCACCAGTGCCGCTGCCACTACCCGAGCTGCCCAGTCCACTCAAGCCACTAAAAGACCCCATCCCCAGCCCATGTCTCCTCCCAACATGTTGCCAGTCGAAAGCCCCAGGTCCACCCAACCTAGTATGCACCTCGGCTTGCTTGCTGCTTGATATTTTCTTAGTATCTTTCTCCAATAAACGACTGGAAAGTGTATTGTGAAAGTGTGTGTAACGTGAATTGTAGTGGAGGAAGATGCCCAGAGTGGACCTGATGGTCGTAGGCCTTCTCCTGGTCCAAAAAGACCAACCTTCCATCCAGGCCACAGGTCCAGGCCCCTTTAATCACACCATGAACCCACACAGTCCCATCTCTTATAAGTCTGCCTCCAACAAAGCCCTGCTGCTCCTCTCCCAGCACCTGTTGGGCAACTCTCTGTAGCCTTGCGACAATCACCTTAGTCACCATCTTCCTGTCCATGTCCAGAAGCATGATTGGCCTCCAGTTCTTCAAGTCTTCTCTCCTCCCCTTGTCTTTGTACAATAAGGCCACCAGCCCGAGATCCTGCTCCCCCACCCACTCACCGCTCTAAAGGACATGGTCACAGAGAGCAGCCATCTCACCCAAAACTCCAGGGATATTGACCATCTTCTTCCAGAAGTCCCATGGCAATCTATCCTCCCCAGGCGCTGTCCCTAGTTTAGTTGCTGCCAGGACACTCTGAATCTCTTCCCCCTGCACTGGTAAGATCAGATCACCCAGTCCAGCTACCTGTGGTGGCCCCCACTCTTCCAGTGTGTCTGCAATCTCCACTTCATCAGCACCCCCTTCTCTCTCACTCCACAAGCCCCACCATCTCTCCTTCAACACCCCTAAGATTTGCTGTGTGCCATGTATCATATCCCCATCAGCATCCAGGACCCCATCCCACCGATGTTGCACTCTCCTGGCTTTGAGAAGTCTTGATAAGTATCCAGTAGGCCGCTCACCCTCCTCAAGCCCCTGCCACTGTAGTCTAGCAGCCATGTCCTGCATATGAGTCTCCTCCTCTTCCCTCAACACCTGTTGTAGTTCCACAATCTCCAATTTCGCCCTCTCGACCCTCCAATCCTCCACCCCAACAATAGTAAGCAAATCCACCCAATCTATTTGTAATCTTCTCAGCCTGTTGGAAGTACACCTCATGTGCCTCCTCCTCTGCCTCACAGCCTCTCTACCAGCCTCTCCCCAATACGCCCTCACAGCCTCTTTTAATCTCATCCAGCAGACAGCCACAGACAAACCCTCATGCCTCCAGGTAAAAATGTTTGCCTGAATATCCACCACCCACAATTCCCACAACCCCTTCTCAGCCAGCAGGGAGGAGTTAAGGCACTAATATCCAGGTCCATCTCCACTCCCCCCAAACTGCCCCTGCCTCAAAAGTCCCCAGTGATCAGACCATGGGCACCACTCCACCTCCAATGTCTTCCAAACATCCGACACCCAGTCCTCCGCCATCAGAATCCAATCAATCCTTGTGCCCAAGCCATTCACTCAATGTATGTAGACCCTTGCATCACCCTACATTGTTCTGCCCATATCCCCCAATGAGCTCAATGTCTCCACCTCTTCCCATGCATCCAGACCTCCACTTCTGCCCCCAGCACTCCTCCCTCCATCAGTCCTATCTAGATGCTGATCCCGAACCATATTAAAATCCCCACCGAGCACATCAACCCCTTCCTCCAAGAGAATACCCTCCTCCAAGAGAATACGCTCCTCCAGCAGCTCCCTAATCCATGCAATCCTCTCACCCCTAGCCGCAGGGCAGTAGCAAGAGCCCACCTTCACTGATTCTCACCCTGGCCGATGCCAATCTCCCCAGACCAAGCAATCACCCCAGCTCCTGATTTCCCCTAATTTGCCTCTACCCTTCCTCACCAAAATCGCTACCTTTCCAAACCAAGCTGTGGCCCCACCCCATTCCCTAGACCACTCTACCTGATTATTCTCATCCTCACATTGAACATCCTGCAGTAAAAAGAGATCAGCCTCCAATCCCTTGAGCCAAGTAAAAATGTTCTTGCACCGCCCAGAGCCCTGTAACCCATTCACATTCAAAGAGAAAATGTTGGTTGTACTGTTTATAAGGAATAATGTATTAACGTGGTCCCATCCTCTACAAGTCCGCCATCTGCTCCTCCTGCACCAAGTCCAAGTCATGTTCAACAGCCAGCTCCCTCTTCCCTGCTTCCTGTGCTGCCAATACTCCCAGAAGTTCTACCATTGCCCCATCTTCACACTCCTCAAATTTTTCGAGATACTCCAGACAGGCCTCCTGCCAGAGCCGCAAACCATGATGCTCTGCCCAGCAGTAGGCTGCCCGCTCACCAGCAACTACCCCAAGTTCTGCCCTCCTCACCTCATCAACCTCATACCCCTCCTCCTCCAGGAAAATACCCAGAATCTCCACCTTCAGTGCCTCTACCATTCCATCACCATGCAGAATCCTAGCCCAATACTCCTCAGGCATCGCTCACAAGTCCACTTCTCCCAAAGCTTCTGCTGCAAGATTGTCCATCACCTTGCGCATCCACAACAGATTCCCCACCTCCTTCCCTCCAGGGGTCCCTGGCCACCCTGCTTCCAGCATCGTAGTGTCAGCCCCTATACTAGCAGCCTTATCCCACTCCTCCTCAGGAACATCCACCAGCTCGTCCTCGCCAACTGCCAACACCTGACCCCCATGCCCCACATCAGGTCTCCCAAAGCGCACCTGCTGGGCCCCCTGCATCCTCGTATCCTCCATTGTCCCTCTCTTCCCAACTGGGCCCCTCCTGATAAGTGGGGGGGGGGGTGGCATCCAACTCTGGCTCCTACACTTCAAAGGTACTATCAGCGAAAGGGTCCTTGCCCAGCACCCCCCCAGCCCCTGCCTCTTTTACCTCCACCTCCTCTCCTCCTTTCCCAGCCCAGACACTGGCTTCAGCACCTCCAGACTCCTCAGTTCCACCATCATCTTCTTCCCCTCTCCTGTCATACTTGCCAACAGCTCTCTCTGCCTCTTGTGTCCCTGGGCCCGCTCCCACTGCTTCTTATCCATATGGACACGCTTTCCGCCCACAATCTCCAGATGCGTCGACTCCTCGTACAGTTTCCAGGCCTTCGCCCTCCTCTCTACAGCACCACCCAACTCCTCCAGCGCCTCCAACAATTCCTCTTCCTCCTCTTCACTCCCTTTCACCCTCGATACCTTGCAGACAAAGGCCCTCCACATCAGCACCGAGGGCCAGTCACTCCCCTTCCCCATGGCCTCCTTTCCCGCCAGCCGAATCCTGACATCCACGTCTTCTATCCTGATCGCAGTCCCCTCCCACATCTGAAAGCTGATGTCCACTATGTCACCATACTCAATCATCACCTCCTCCACCCTCTTCCTCATCTCCTCCTTAGTCACCATGGGCACCCCCATCACCAGAAGCTGTACCACCCTGGGGTCCCACCACAAGCACTGCACTATGGAGACCACCACCTCCCCAACCACAACGCCAGTCTTCAGCACCTCATTCAGTGGGCCCGCCTCCTCAAAGCCCACCTCAACCCCCTCCAGCCCCTTCAAGAACTTCACTGAAGCCGCCCCAGCCACCTGCTTCAAAACAAGCCCCAGAACCATCCTCACTGTCACCACCAAGCCCTGGAAGCACAAGGTCACTGCAAACTCCGAGATCGGGCAACATCTTTCTCCACTACAATTCACGTTACACAAACTTTCACAACACACTTTCAAGTCGTTTATTGGAGAAAGATACTAAGAAGATGTCAAGTAGCAAGCAAGCCGACACATGTACTAGGTCGGGTGGACCTGGGGCCTTCGACTGGCAGCATGTTGGGAGGGGACATGGGCTGGGGATGGGGGTGGGGCTGAATGGAATTCGGCGGATGCGGTTTAAGGGCTTTTGGTGGGGTGTGGCTGATGGAGCACACCGAATTGGCCTGTGCTGGCAAGGCAATGAGGGGGAGGCAGTGTGGGGGCCTAATATGTGGCATTGGGATAGATTCCTTCTGGGTGGTGCTCCACTTGCTCAGTTCGATATTGGGGAGAGAGTAGAGTGCCAGCAGGGGCTTGGCCAGGATCTTTGGCCGAGTGGCTGGCAGGTGGTAGGGATCGGCGAGGAGTGGGACTGGGCCAGTATCTGGTCTTGGAGTGCAGAGGTTTGGAGGTGGCTTCCCTCCAAGTTCTGGGTGGTATGGTGGAGAATGTTGTGGAGGAATGTCATGCTGAATTTCTGTACAGGGCATTTGGTGGATGGTGGACAGTTTGACTGTGAGGAGTTTTATAATGTTGGGAGAGCTGGGGGTTATGTGCAGATGCCAGAACATTGGCTAGGAGAGTTCGAGGTTTTGGGGGACTTTTGGGCTGAGATTGGAGATCGACTGGGTGTGGGGCATAGGCTGGTAAGGGAGGGAGGTCGATGGGAGGATTTGAGATCTCGGCTCATGGGTGGGGTGGGGGATAGTTGGCTCACTGTAGGGTGGGTATTAGCAATATGGGTAGGACTGGTGGGTCATTGGCTTTTTGTATTTGAGGAGGGACAGCAACTGGGGCTGGGGGAGAAGGTGTTATGATGGGAAGGGCTATTGGGGGATCTGCTGACTGGGTGGTGAGTAGGTTGGGGTCCTCAGGGGGGCCGGCATCGCGGTTTGGTGGTGAGGATCTGTGAGCAGAGTGGTGGGAGGGTGGTGATAGTGTTAGACAGAGTGGTCTTTCGTTGGGAAGGGGTAGGGGAGGGTGGACCCCCTAGGGGGATCAGATAGGGGGTGGGATCATTGAATTTATATGGGATAGATGAGTAATAATAAAGGAATGGAGTCCAAGTGACGATAAAAAAAA
>RBNI01006870.1:0-10888 GCA_003990745.1 Jimgerdemannia flammicorona | reverse complement strand
CGTTTTTTTTTTTTTTTTAGCATTCTAACACAAACTTTGTTCGTGAATTGCAATTACCCGATCGTAATCTGCTGGCTTTTCTGGTAAGGCAGGTTTTTCTGGTAAAGCAGGTTTTTCTGGTAAAGCAGGTTTTTCTGGTAAAGCAGGTTTTTCTGGTAAAGCAGGTTTTTCTGGTAAAACAGGCTTATCTGATAATGTAGGCTTTTCTGGTAAAGCAGGTTTTTCTGGTAAAGGTTGCGGTCCTTTTGAAATTTTGGGAAGAGCCTCAGAAGTTCGATCACCTTCAACGGGAATGTTCTGGTCGGATTGAGACGAATCAGTCGTACTCGCGCTGAGCTTTTGCTCGGTCACAGCAGTGGTCGCCGCCCCTACCACGCGTGCGTTCGCCAACATCTTTTCCCGTTGTTTGTGGAGACGCTCGACGAGCACTGGCTTGTTGCCCGCCGAAGGTAGGTCCAACTGACGGAGCTTATCCTGCAGCTCCTTCTTGGTGCGTTCTTCGAAATTCCAGGAGGTCCACTGTTCCTTGGCACTGTGGCATGGGGTAGTGAGGGACAAGGATCGGGAGATTGCTGGAGTCGCAAGGCGGCAGGTGTGGTGTAGGGTTCGGAAGAGCGGGAGTGTTGTCAGACGAAACATTGCTGGGTGATAGAGGGGTAAAGATGATAGGCACACAAGGTAAATTTATGTGGCTGGCTTCAGGGTTGAGCGTGATCCTGACGCCAAATTCTGGAACGTTAATCAAAAATACGAATCACGAGCAATGTGCTCATTATAAGGAGTAACTCGCAAAGCATGTCCAGAGATAAGCGGACGCGAGTTTTCGAGTAGGCCGTTATCCATCGTTTGCTTTCGTTTCGATTCGTGCAAAGATGATTGTGCGTTTTGGGTATCAGTCAAGTTGGCTCGATATTTGATTGGGTCTGCTGCCGATATAATCCGTCATCGTCCTTTACTAATAAAGTTATACCGGTTTCATTGCTGGTACCATACAATTGTGATGGCCGGCATAGTTATTCTCGCAAGTATGGGAGGCAGAAATACAAATGCGGGAGGCCGGGACAACCACATATATCGTTGTTCGTTTTTATGTCGAAGGGTCGTAGTTATTCTGGGTGGAATTTCTATACGACCAGACGTCTCGGCTACTCCTTTTAGTACATCAACGCAAGCAAAGGGGTTGCCTTAGTAATTTCACATTATTAATAGTCGGCGGTGGAATTATCCAATGCAACTCTATTTCCAAGCCACAGTATCTCATAAATTCGGAACTCAACTACCGACATCGACTACTCAACACCACCAACACCAACAACCTCCACAACCACCATGGAGAATGCCCGCCGCCCCCAACTCCCGCCGCTCAAGTACCGCGCCACCCAAGCCACAGATTTAGCCCGGCTTCACGAGCTTGAAAAGGCGTCGTATCCTGCCACCGAGGCCGCGACGTTCGCGCAGATCGAGTACCGGCTCTCGCACGTCCCAGGGGAACTCTTCCTTGCGTGCCTGATGGAGCAGGAGGACTTTGTGTGCACCGACAACATGTGCACCATGCTCACTGTTGATAAGCTCGTCGCCTTCGTCAACGCCACACTCTCCGCTTCATCGACCCTAACTGCCGAGTCCATGAAAACCCATGATCCCGCCGGGCGGACCGTGTGCGTTCACTCGGTCGTGGTCGATCCCGAGTTTAGGCGCAAGGGGATTGCGACCAAGTGCCTGACGGCGTATGCGGAAGGGCTGAAGGAGGTGAATGAGAGGGATGGGAAGAAGTACGATAGGGTCGCGTTGTTGAGTCACCAGGAGCTCGTGCCACTTTACGAGAAGGCTGGGTTCGTGTTGAGGGGGAAGAGCGAGGTCGTGCATGGGCCAGAGGAGTGGCTAGAGTTAGTATTGGAGTTGTGAATATCGTTGACTATTTACATAGGGAACGGTGAATATGTTCACGGGGTTCAGTAAATGTAAATATATTCTGGACAATACTACGAGTGTCTTCATGTTTGCGGGATAAATGTTCTGGGTATGGCGGTCTTGTATTGGTTAAATAAATGCGTGTTTAGGTATCCTCGAGACATACAGTCATAGGCACTTCCCTCACCCGAATCCCGATGAACTAAACTCTTCAGGATGGACAAAGTCTGTGCCAGACTGCAAGTTTGGATAGTGTTGGTAAACCTCCGAAATCTCAAGATATCCTGTTTCAGAATGGCCTCGATTTAATCCATCAAGTTTCAAGGATTTCTACCCTCAACAAAACTAGGCCAAGCAATACTAAAACAACCTAATAAACTTAATTTCAAGCAAGCGCCAAGTGAAGCATAGCATGAGCATGAGCATGAACACTTTTTATCCAGCTTGAGCAAGACTTACGTGAAGGCTCTGTTATGTTCGATGTGCAGGAACGAAGGACGGAAGAAGGAAGATGGGGGTAGACACACAAGCAATGTCATTTATTTGGTGTGATCGCCGTTATCCATGCCTCCTACATTGCATCGTGTCACGTGCGTCCGTAATGTTCTCGCTCTAAATACACCCCTTGAAACAACGGAGATCCAACCCGTCCCGGCATATATCGTCCAAAAGTATTCTTTAATTCCCATAAAAATATATATAATAATAACGAACGTTGCAAAAACAACCAGAGCAAAGGGAAGCAAAAAACGGACACAAATGCACAAGGAACGAATGGCGGCTTAACAGATCCATACAGTGACCTCCCGATCACCACCCCTTACCCGTCTTCAACCACTCTTCTTCTTCGGGCGTGTTGACTCTTCCCAGGATGCGGTTCCGGTGCGGGTATCTCCCGAATTTGTCGATGACGACCTTATGGTCCTTGGCGTACTTGAACATGTTTTCTATGAAAGGAAGGTGGATCTATGGGTCGGGCAGGCGTGAGTAAGATGTTTGTGGAAATTGAATTGGTTGGCGGATCGGGAAAACGTACTTCGGGCGCATTGTCGACGGCCATCTCGAATTTGGTAATGCAAAGCTCGTGATCGGCTTTGTCTTCGGAGTGCTCGAGGGGCTGGGAATCGCGAACGATTGGTAGTTAATGATTGACATAATCCCTCCTGCATCGTCGAAAACCCATAGTACTCGAATCAGCGAGAAACCTCCACGCCTAACCTCCACGCCTACCATATAGAACCACACCCTCTCAATCATATCCAGCTCTTGATCGAACCCGCGCGCGAACACAGCCTTTGTAAACTTGCGCGCGAGTGGGTCGGCATCGACGAAGCACCGGGGGGAGTTGCGGTAGATGTTGCGCGAGATCTGGTCAAGGAGAATGACGAGCGAGAGAGAGCCCTGGAGATAGCGGATCGATGGTTGAGGACGAGAAGCGGTATTTAAAAGAGAAGGAAAGGGAGATGGTGCGCGCACGTACTTTGGCCGTCTCTTGGAGGGTTTCGGTGTATTTGCCGGTCGTGATGATGTCGTGGAGGGGATCACCGAATTCCCTGCTGTCGGAAGTTGGGGAGGGATTGTCGGATAAAATGTTTTTTGGAAGTCTCGGTCTTAAAACCTACTTAAAGCAGGGGAGGGAGTAGTCATAGTTTATAAGCAATCCCTCCAGACCCAAGGATCAATTCCACTCACGTCAAATACTGGTCGAACTCGGCGTTTTGCTCAAACCATCTTGATGTCTGGGGAAGCGGTTGGCCCGCAACGACATCTGGGGCAATGTGAACCGAGAAGATCAAGGACAAAAATATTTTTTTCCAAAACCCGAAATGAACACGCACGCACTTTTGAACCACACGCCCAGGACCTTGGACTGGAGCTGTTTCGCGGCCGAGGCCATGTCACTTTTTGGGATTCGAGGCTCGATGAGCGGACACGTGTCAATTGCGAATGAACCTTGCGGCGGCGAAAGGATGGCGTAAACGGGCGCAAACGGGCAAAAGGATGGCGCAAACGGGCAAAAGGATGGCGCAAACGGGCAAAAGGATGGCGCAAACGGCGTAAGCGGGCGAAAAGATGGCGCAAAGAAGTAGGAATGAGAGGAACCGCATGGCTAGGTCGAACAAGCCAAATAAAATAGTGATTAGGCTGCGTTTTCTTGCAATGGGTACAACCGATTATTTGTCACTACCCCTGATTCCAAATGCTTGCAAATACATGTGTATTACGTAAGCTACCGAACCCAAGATACGGCAGAGATTCGGATAGATCGTACAAATAGTATACCGATCCCAGCTTCTTTTGGCGACTTTCCCTTGCCAGAGAGATAATCTTTACAAATAACAAAGCGTGGGTGAAAATTGCTGCTTAAGTGGAGATCGGTGACGTCGACGTGATCTTCATATGTGGTAATCCGTAAAGAATGTGCCCACAAGTCTCCATCCATGCTTCTAGAGGATATCCTTGCGTCGTATTGCCTGACTATATACCCGCCAACCCTTGAGCCACGGATCCAGCGATATGGACGATGTCTGAGCCAAGAATGGGTGTGGCGACGCGATTAGGAAAATGAAGTGTATGACCTTTTGGCAGTGATACAGGCCCTCAGAGTCGAAGGGCAAAGGGATTTAGAGTCAAATGATGTTTATTGTGTGGTCGTCGGAGAGTCTCAGCCTCAAGGCCCGCCTCAAGGCCCGCCCCCTTATTTAGGTCGCTGCTGCCTGGCTTTCGAACATCAAACCACACCACAAAAGGGGCCAGTCGAGAGAGAATTATCTAATACTATGTATGTTGATTGAGCTAAGCAATATCAGGGTAAAGACGAAAACGGAAGCTTATCAGAGCCCACGATTTTGTCGTTTACAACACAAAATCGGTGGCATTCCGAATGGCAATGGGCTTCCACGACGAAGACATTCAGATACCATAACATGAAAAAGAATAGAATCGTTATTTTACAAGAAACAAGGAAGATACATATCAACACAGCCGAAGAGAGTCGATCCTAAGAAGGCCAATGTACATGCGAAATACCTCAGTTCGGACACGACGCCAACTTTCCTCCATCCTCTAACTTCCCACACATATCTCTTCATTCACCCTCAACACCGATCCCGCCTCTTCCCCAACCCCTATGCGTCTTCGTCCATCGCGTCCATATGGTGGACCTTTCCGTCGTGGTAGTAGCGAACCAGGTTAACACGGAATTCGGCGAGCTTGTGGAAGAAGAGTCTCTGAATGGGGTTCGGTAGTGATATAGGTTAGTAGATTGGATCGGATACACACGAGGGAAAATCCGTGGCACGTGAACGAAATGCATTTGCGTCAAGCAGCGGAAGGCATGCATCGCTGCTTCTCTCTTTCTCAATTCCCCAAAACTCACCAACAGATGCGCCTGAGAGGTCGTTAGCGTGTCACCTTCCTTGCAGACGGTGTAGTCCTTTGCCAATGTGACGACGCCATTATTGAGGGTGATGGGCATGCCGAGTTTACGCAGCTGGGGCTCCATGTTGTGCGGGACTATGTCCTCGCCGCGCATGACGGGGCCCGCAGGGATCACGACCGTCTTCGAAGCCACAACGCCCGAGCGTGCGTAGTCCAACTTGATGAGCTCGGCGAAGTACCGCTTCACTTCTTCGGGGACGACGTTCGTGAAGAAGACGCCAACGTTGCCGACGAGTGCCTAGAGGGCAAAAATTTGAGAGATCGAATGTATATTAGTGTAGATCGAATTGGCGAATAATGAAAAGGCGATGTCGTGAACGCAAAGCCTTGATGGAAATCGATTACATACGTCGGACAACTTGCTCACCCCATCCTTATACTCATCCTCGGGCGTCGTTCCCAGGGCCTTAGCTATAACCTTATTCCTGCCGAAAAAGAACCGGCTCGTATTCCACTCGGCACGGACATCTTTGAGGAAGGCGTTCCGCATATGGTCGATGGAATAGACCCAGATATACTCGTACGTGTCCATTGACGCATGAATCTGTTTTTCATCAACGTTATGGATGGCATGGATAAGGAATGTGGCAGGCAAGAGCATGTATATGAGTGGCGTGGATAAGAAGAAATGTGGCAGGCAAGAGCATTTCGTATAAACTTGAACGAACCGCTTCATAGAGCACCTTCTTGCCTTCAGGACCCTTAGAGAAGGTCTTGTTCAAGCCGACTGCAAAGGGCGGGGGTTCGAGGTAAGGACAAGTAAAGATAGTTCAAGGCGACGGAAAGGGTGGGAAATACGCACAAATTTTGACTCTCTTTGATTTTGGCATTGGGTGGAGGTCTGTAAGGAGAAAGACGCGAGAGGACAAAAATAAAAAATAAACAGAAAAATTTCCTGTGGCTCACGTGACCGATAACGAAAAATGTGGAGGCAGCATTGGCGTCAGAAATCACGCTCAAAGGATAGTATTGCTTGAAAATAAAAAACAAACAAACAAACCCGCCCAAGACAATAGAGAGGTATCAACTGTGAAAATATAGACGCCTGAAAACGGACAGACGCATTATAACCTATTTGGTAAAAACTTTGCTGTTGGGATCTTTAGGTCTAATCAGAAGCCACTGGAGCAATAGGGCAACTCCATCAATTGCTGTTACTAGTTTGTCGATGTCACAGAGGTTGTAAAAACAAACCCCCCACGCGTTGGAAGGATGTGAGATTTGGACGAGCAGCTCAATACCAAGTTCTATTTTCGGTTCATATATTTCCAGCTATCACACCGAGGCCATTCGAGGGAATTCGATGAAAAATGGCGGCTGCTTGTCTCAAATGTATGGCTTCAACCCACTTGCCAATGAAAATTTTGTTATTTAGCGAACCCCCTAACGGGAAGCGGTTGCTCAAAGGGAAATATGCAGCCACTAACCGCCCCAATAGGCAGTTACAAGTCACAGAACATAAGGTATAAAGCGGCACCTTCCAACAATTTTGACGTCTCTCCCCTTACTTTTCATCCTATCATGCCTCTCACTGCCCTCTCCTATGAGCTCCTTTGCAACATCTTCCGCTTTCTCCGAGAACCAAAGGCCTTTTCCCGAACATGTCGCCTCTTTCGAACCCTTTCCCATGACCCGTATGCCATTGCCGTCCGCCTCATCGAAGCCCACACCCTCGCCCACGTCTTCTGGTTCGCCATCGTCGACCATAGCGCCATTCTTACCCTCCCTCTCTCCCACAACCTCGCTAACATGGGCGCCCTCGTCCCGCGCTGCCTCGTCCAAGGTATCGCCAGGGACCTCAACATATGCCTCCCTGAAAATAAGCGCCCGCGCGTCCGTCTGTCGTATCAAGTGCAGCTGTTCCTGTTGCAGCGTGCCATGGCGATTTATGGGACGGATTCATCCTGGCTGCTCAAAAATGACTGGGACGAGATCGTTGGGCTGTTGAGATATGTCCCTCATCAGTTCATACCTTGTGGCGTTCCAGGACCATACTTTGACCTTGAAGGCCTGCGCCGCCTCATCATCCGCACAGGCTTTGTTCCCCTCCCGTTCAAATACGGTTGTGGCGATCTCAATCGTTACCATACCGACTTTATAATCTACCTCCTCTACCACTGCCCTTCTGCCATAGACCTTCTTGTCACCCACGCGCACATGAACATTGACCATTTCATTCACCGCTCCTCCATATCAATGTTCTCCTCCTGGCGTTGGATCGACGCCACAATCGAGCAAGGTCTCTTTTCACACTATTCACCTGATCTAATCGCCGCTGCCGTCTGCAAGCTCGAAAGCATAAGCGCCGCTGTTCGCCTCGATGACGACGAGGTCATACACGACTTCCTTTCCTGCTGGTATCACCACACCAACCTCATGGCCGCCAAGTTCGACGTCACCCTTCGCGTACGCGGATTTCCCTTCTTGCTGCGGAATGCAAAAGAGGTCATGGAGTCTCGCTTCGGATGGCACGAAATGACATGCCGCGAAGAATGGAACGGCATGCCCATGTTCATACCCCTGGCAAACGAATACATGCGGCTCTTCCACCGCATTGCAGATGACGACATCCCTCTCTTCCACTGGCTCCTACGCCTCAACGGGCCAAACCACTTGGCCGTACGCGCGGCGTTCTCGCTTGTCGTCAACTTGCTCGCTACATCCGATCCTGCGACGAGCCATTTCCGCGCCAGGTTGAACACGCGGATTGTCGGGCCGTTGTTCGGGATCATCCCGCGCAAGGCCCAAACGGCACGCGAGCTATTTCTCGTGTACGTCGAGCATGGGTGTGCGATCAGGCCGAGGCACGTTCGCGACATGGTTCGGAAGTGCCGGGATGTACGGGCAGCTATCGTGTTCTGCAAGGCGGCACTTGTGCTTGCGGGGCAGGGCGCTGGATTGGAGCGAATGGAGGACGAGGTGTATCGGTTTGAGTTTGAGACGAGGAGAAAGGTGGAGACGGCTGCTCAGGTATCTGATTATGGCAAGGATGAATTGAGAAATGTGCAGGCCGTGGAAGATGAGAAGGTGGAGGCGGCGATTAAGGCATTGGCTAATGCTACTGTTGGCAGTAGTGGGGAAGGTGGAGAGGAAGGGCAGGATTTGGCCGGGACGGACTGGTGGCGTATTTGGTGCGGGCTTCTGAAGCGGAAACGATGGGCAGGTTACGATCAGGCGTGGATGTGGGAGCAGGATGGGTTGTACGGCGTGGGGCAGGAGACGATGATGTTAAACAGTGCAGAACGCTCCGAGGAATCGGCATTATTGACGGCTGTGAAGCGCGTATTGGGGTGAGGGATCTCTTGTTGTGGCGGCATTGAGATACCGTGAAGCAGATATCTTATTTTGGTGCGATTCATTCTGTGATTAACGGTCTTCTTCGTTTGATTCCTTCCGTTTTTTGTCTTATAAACTTGTATATTACCAAGAAACTGTGATATATATACATGTAGATAACCCTTTGTGCAAACATCTTTCAGCAAACCCATTTCAATGTGAACTATTTTGTGCCGTCCAATAATTGCCACGGCACAGATTGGATAGGTGAAGAGAGTGAAAAGGGTAGTGACGCGGGGGTTTTTTTTGTGACTAAATTATGTTTCCAACTAATTATGAGTCAGTAAAATCTAGTTTTTGCGGAAGGAAAGATTTGCCGTATGTGGCTGGGCCGTCAGGCACGCTTTCTCACCCAAAACTTTTATAAACGTCGTCTTCAACCTCTTGCTCTTTTTCTCTCTCTACTTGTATTCCACATCCAATCACTGTAATATACTCTCAAAATGACCAACACATCCATCTTCTCCCTCGCCCAGGAATGGCTGCGTCTTGACCAGGTGAGGTGCTAGGGCGGCTATGTGTGCTCGGGATTTTCGAGTCTTCGCTGACCGTCACCATTCGTCGTGAACGAACGGGGCTGTACTGTATTCGTCCGGCCAGGGGTCTATTCACAAACATTGATCGTTTCCGATTCATTTTCGTGCAGAACCCCGAGACTCGTCACGAGATTGAGACGCTCTTGAAGGAGAACAACGAGGACGAGCTCGAAAAGCGCCTGGGCAAGCGCATCGAGTTCGGCACGGCAGGTGCGTAAATACGCCCATCGATATTGTCGTGTGACTTGTTTATGGCAGATAGTAAATGGACGGCAATAGGTTCTATGATATGGCAGAATGGACGACAATTATTGCACGCGAATGTCCGAATGGTCCGCGCAGGATACGGCGGATCAACGAGCAAATGACGACTGAGGAACATTTATGCGAAGGATCACTCCATCTAACTAGGTCTTCGCGCCAGGATGGAGGCCGGCTTCTCGCGTATGAACGATCTCACTGTCCTCCAAGCCACGCAGGTAACCTACAACCCATCCCACCCTTTTGATTTGACTCCAAACCCTCTCTCCTCGACCTCTTCCTCACGATCCTTCCTCCACCACCGCACTCTAGGGCCTTGCCAAATACCTCCTCGAGACGGTCCCCAACGCGCGTGAGAAGGGCGTGGTCATCGGCCACGACCACCGTCACCACTCCAGCACGTACGCGAGGCTCGCGGCTGCCGTGTTTCTATCGCTGGACATCAAAGTGTGGTTCTACCGCAAGCTGGTGCACACGCCGTTGGTGGTGAGTGGGAGTTGTGCCGCAGTGACAAGGAGGGGTTGCATGCAGGGTCGAAGGGGGGATATTGACGCTTGGGGTATAGTTCTTACATGCATCCATTTTCTCGTCTCGCAACTCGCGTGTTACTTCCTTAATAGTCATATGGTATCAAGAAGCTGGGCGCTGGCGCGGGTATTATGATTACGGCATCGCACGTGAGTCTTTGTTTGAGTCGCTGTTGATTATGTTCAGAATTGTCTCGGTGACATTGCTTTTGAATATAACTGACATTTCCGGCTTCACTTGGTATGTTGATTGATGGTGGCTGCAGAATCCGAAGCAGGATAACGGATACAAAGTGTGAGCATTCATCACTTTTTTGTAAGACCATTCAATTACCGTCACTTGAGTTATAGTCGCATCCTCTCATCATTCCACCCCACCCCTCCTCCAAACCTCCCCCATTCCATCAGCTACTGGGAGAACGCATGTCAGATCATTCCCCCCCATGACACCGGCATCACGGCCTCAATTGAGAAGAACCTCGAGCCCTGGATC
Source organism: Jimgerdemannia flammicorona (assembly GCA_003990745.1). Classification (NCBI taxonomy): domain Eukaryota; kingdom Fungi; phylum Mucoromycota; class Endogonomycetes; order Endogonales; family Endogonaceae; genus Jimgerdemannia; species Jimgerdemannia flammicorona. The sequence goes on along the minus strand of RBNI01006870.1, from coordinate 383 downwards.
TGGGACGCCGACCTCGTGAGCACGCACCCGCTAGCGCTGGATCCAGAGAGAAAGGGCGTGATCGACGCGTACTTTGAGGAGGTCGCGCAGCTGAGCAAGCGGAGGTGGGTTGCTGAATTGGTTTTATGGGGTGCGGCTTCTGCAAACGCCTCGTTGATTATTTGTGCACGCAGGGAACACAACACACGGTCACACCTCAAGTTCGTCTACACGGCCATGCACGGCGTCGGCACCCCGTACGCACGCCGATCATTCGAGGCATTTGGGCTGAAACCGTTCATCGAGGTCCCCGAGCAAGTCCAACCTGACCCGGATTTCCCGACCGTCGCATTCCCAAATCCGGAGGAGGGGAAGGGAGCGTTGGTGAGTTTTTTTTTTTTTTT
>RBNI01006869.1:0-10890 GCA_003990745.1 Jimgerdemannia flammicorona | reverse complement strand
AAAAATGCTTACATGCTCATCGCTAGTCATCCAAGTCTCGGTAGACGGAGACGGGGGTTCCGTCATCGGATTGTTTACCGCGTTCTTCCACATCGCGATGCTCTTCACCTCTTTCTGACTCAACCCTGGTGTGTAAGAGTTGCTCCTGTACACGTCAGCTGCCGTCTTCTTGAACAGTGCACGGAAGTTGCGGACATCGCCGTGGCTCCACGACCGCTGCACGTCCGTGGCGCCCTTTGGGGGGGTAGCATCGCCGAACTCGGAGCCAAACTCGGAACCGTCGTGCGAGCCGGCACGGCCACCGTCGTCAGTTATGGTGCTAGATCGCGAGAGGCCGCTGCGCCGGAAATTGAGCCTGTTCGCGCTGTAGCTCGACATCCGGCGAGAGATTTTGATCCGGTCGAGGTAGGACGCCGTCTCGCCACCGTACTCACTGACGCACTCGTTGAAGCTTCGAAGAGAACTGGTGGTCGAATCAGCGCGACTTCTCTTCTTGAACAGGTTCTTGAAGGAGCTGTTGTCGCCTTTTTCACGAAAGTTGTTGATGCTAAGTGATCGCCTCAGCGGTTGCGCAATTCGCGAAAGCTTAATCTTGAAGCTTAATGTCTGGGAGAGGTCGGTGACGGACGTCCTTGGGGATATATTGCGCGAGCCGTTCGGTGATGAGACATCGCAAATATCATCTTCGGCGATTGGCGGAATAGAGACCGTGAGGAAATGTCGGGTCGGCGAGAAATAAGATTCTCTAGATGTCGGGGATTCGGGATAATCGCCGTTGAGAGTGTCGAAAGCGTGAGCACGGTGTCGGAGGTCGGAGAGCGTAATGGGGTGGTCCCGTAGGGTAGACCTAAGGGGCTCCATGTTGCTGATGAAATCGGGTTGAGTTGCAAAGTCGCTCGAATTATGCTTGATTTCGGCCATTTCTGTGTCCACTTTCACGGACAGTTCGTCTTCGTCGTCCAGCTCGTGCAAACAGTCCAAAGCCCACTCGCGTGATTCTTCCACGGGAGCCCCCGGGTCAGGGGTGGGCTCAGGAGACAACGGAACATCCAAGTCCTCATATATCGATTTACGGCGGTTGTATGGCTCAGGGGGAGCAAGGGAACTATTGTAAGTGTCCATAGGCAGTTCAGAGTCAATTGTTGCCAAGGTTGAGACTTCGATTTGCGCACGGACCACGCGTATCTGGCCACCATCAGCTCGTAGCACCGGAGTCGACTTGACAGTGTCACCGCTGACGGGCGCGGCACTCTCGGGCCTTGGTAGTGAGAGGCTACGCCGCACGTATGTTATGGACAGCGAGTCGGACGCCTGTGGTTGACAGTTGTCAAGGTTGGAACTGACAACAATGGCCGACACCTCACAAACAGAGTCCGCCTTGGTGTCAGCAGATGCGTTTTTTGACACGTTGATGAGGTGAATGAGAGTCGGCTGTGAGGTCTGTGTGGAGGGGGTATCCTGAACGAGGGGATACATCTTGTCTGGGGTTGTTGCGGACAGAGGTAGATAGGAGAGCAGCTGCTGTGGCAGGGTTGACACCATGGCGAATATGGATAGTACTGTATATACAAATTGTGACTTAAAGGGTATATAGATCGATGGCTAGGCGGGGGGTGGGGGAACAACACCAGGATGGTATTATAGAAGGCCTTGTTGGTCTCGGTATTTACATTCACAGACAAACCGACGAAGGGGGGTGAGGGGCTGTATCCGGAGCAAAAGACGATGAAAAGGATAGAAGGGGGAGGGGAAAGCAGTGCTTAGAATCGGAAAAAGCACGCAGAGGGCGGCAGAGGAACTTTGGATTTTGATATTTTCAGTGTCTGCGATGCCTTTCTGGGCAATTTTCATTAGCTGAAATAAACCAGGCACGCTCCGATAGAGACACAATGACCACATCGTGTCGAGGCAATAGCTTGATTGCCAAACCCGGCATACCAACGTATGACGACGAGATATAGCCTTGAATTCATTAGGCAGGTAACCCCTGCATATAGGACGGCGCAAGGCTCTTTTTCCCTTCATACAACCCCCACTACCCACCGATATTTTTTAGTCAAACCTCTCCTCTCGCACCGGACAATACCAGTATATTACACCAAACCCTTCCGGATGAGTGCCAATATGCTGGGCCCCCGCCCAACTTCCTCAACTCTGCCAGTTCGTAATAAAATGATAAAAACGATTCGCTGCACTATCGACACGAACTCTCCTGCCGAGCCTCCACATTTTGTTGTCTGGCAACTTTTTTTTTTTTTTCCCTTCACTTACGCCGAAGCCTGTCACGCTCGTTTCGTTTTTCGCGTCCCGAAAATCAAGATAAAAGATAACGGTAGAAACGGAATAGCCTCGAACCAGAGGTTTCCGGGGCACCAAAATTGATGTCATGGTTGCGCTCTCGAGCGTGAGCCCGATCTGGTAACCTGCATTTAACAGACACGCTCTTCCTGAAATATTTGCAGTCGCGTCACGAGCAAGCTGATTTTATCTCGGCATGGGAACGGAATTTACATCCGTTGTTGATGCTGACCTTTCTGGGCCCAATAATTATTATTTGCGCCTGACCGCTATTATTTTGAAGGAATGTTCAACTTTCTTTGTTTGCTGCTGTTTTTGTGAAATCATCTTCCTTTTTGCACCTCTGTCAAAAGCACGATCCCGCTCATACAGCCGGTAACCACGCAGAATGCTATACGCCCCCCGGCATGCAATCCGTTCGGAATACTTCCGAGAACTCAGCATTGTCTGACCCGGGCGGGGTCCAGCAATTCCCTTCCGATCTGGCCAGCGGCGCTCTATGTGCTACAGGACGCGTGCGACAGTGCTACGTTACGCCGCATGTGCTGCGCCACAGCGCGCTCCGGTAGGCCGCGGGCCTATTTTCTTTGCGGGGGATTTGGGACGGGTTGATACCCCCCCCATTCCTTGGCCAGACCGTAGGATCGACGGCATGTGAAAAACAAGCCGAGGTGTGGTGGATAAAATTGGAGAATCCAGAAAAAACACCTTGTAAAAGGGAAGCTAACGTCACCATTATGCCTGAACGGGTATTCGTTCTGTTGCACCACTGACGCTCTGCGTCGACAATTCGTGCATTCCTGTACCAATTCGCATCATCACGATCGCCATTGACGTGGCGCTAACATAAGTTTTTACCTAACACATTTTGACGTGAACATCTTGGGGTTGTGGAACAAAAACACGAAAATTTAGTAAATAACAAAATGTGTCATAGGCTTTTGCGAGTTTCCTCATACGTAATGTAAACAACAGGCATACCTTCGATTACTCTCACGGTTCTGGCGATGAAAGGAAGTCCACCGCTACAGTGAGCTTACTCGCTCTCCCGTTGGCTCGTGCTGACAATATACTATTGTCCCAGTGTTTACAGCGACGATCCCAGAGTTTCTTAAGGGGAACGCTCCAAGAGGCTGGAACCCACAAAAGCATCTGCAGTCACAAAAAACCACGCCCGAATGTGCTTCCGTCGGTTCGGCTCACCGGAGGGCACGGACGCCCTCTCCCTACGTCAGTGCTGTTTGAAAACTTTTTCATGTGTAATTCTGAAACCCCGATCGTCTAATGGGTGTAGTGGATGGTTCATCGCTTTATCGCATTTCAATCCCGTCATCTTGAATCGGAATTATGCTCTTTGGTTTCAAACGCACAGACCTGTCACATTCCTGATCTCGATAGACTTTCTCTATAGATTTTTCTTTTCACCTAAAATTCAGGAAGGGTCCCGGTCAAGTCGACCCTCAAACTATGACGAGATTGCATTACAACATAGACAATTACACGAACGTTTATCTCGATTCCGCATTGGAATATTTAATGCTGATTCTGGACCTCCCTCGGTTTGAAACACCTACACTCACGCCCATAAAGCAAAGCAAGGCATTTTGCCTAGGGTTGACACCAACATTTTGCAGCTAGAGGTTGGGGTGCCCATTTTTCCAGCAAAGTGGTGAAGGCATCCAAGTACTGGCACCATTTTTAGAAAAAATGCCAACCTTAAAATCCGGTCCATGTCCCCCCCAGTTTGTTTGGCGCGTACACTATTAGCTAGCTTCTAGTTTTTGTATAAATAATCGGGATATGCCAATAAGGTAGAAGCCCGATCATTTGATCGATTTGCTTACACTGCGACACATTGTTGACTCTGGTACTCCGGTGAGCCTTGGATATGTTTCTTGGTTCGGTATAACGCGCCGTAGCTGATTTTGTTGGGCAGAAACAATACCAAAAAGAAAAAAGAGTCAAAAAACGGAGGGGCTAGTTTAATACCGAGAAGCGTTTTTTTTTTTTTTTTTTGGCAGAACTGCAAACGAAGCAAAAATTCTTTAGTAAGCTGCATGTGTGGGAAAGCTCGAGGTGCGTGAACCCTTTCCAATAAACCCTTACATTGGTTCGGTTCCCGATCAAATCTACCATAAATTATGACTAATCTTTTCCGGAGAGGTCGAATTGGGGTGAGCAAATCACGAGATTTATACTTATGGTCGCGAGTTTTGTGTCAAACGGAGCCAGGTGGGTGCTACACATTTGCGGGACAAAAAAGGGAGAGAGAATGAATGTTTTTGCATAGTCTTGTCAGGTTTTAGGGGTAGCATTTGACAGATGACAGCGGGTGTTTGTGAAATGATGAAAGGGTGGGGGTTGGTAGCATGAATAAGCATCCCGTCGATCCAGACCCGTTGAGGTAGTGATTCGGATTCGGTTACTCGGCAACAGTTGCTAGCATCAAGTTGGGTGATCGACACCGGTTGTTTATGTAACATATTTTTTCCAACGCAGATCAATTGACAGTGAAACCACCATTTTTTTTTTTTAATGAAAAAAAAAAAATCAAAAATCAAAAAATCAAAAATCAAAACGAGCCCATTATGGCAAGCGGAGAGAAAAAAAGAAAACCCCGCGCAAAATACCATTTACTACCAACTGACCGCACTTTTTACGCATGTTCTTCATTTCCTCATTTAACGCTGTCCGCGGCAACCAAGCCGCGAAACCATTCCGAGGAATATCTTCCCGAGGGATTCCCAGGCACCCCCACCCCACGTCCCAAGGGCTAGTGGCTGTGACCAATGCGCTAGGTGCATATAGGGAACCGCGCCCAGCTTGCCCAATGCTCGGTAGCTCGAGATGCAGGATCTTCATATGGTAGAAACAGGTTGGCGATACTGATACACAGAAATCCGGGGTACTCGGGTACGTGTCTTTGTTTTCCCCGGTCATCTGCAAATGACAGCTAGTGGCATTACACCACCGAATAGTTTGGTGCCACGCTAGCAGATATCATAAGGAGCACCAACTTTATCTTTGGTTATCTGATTGAAGTTGCCTTTGCACTTGAATACTTCGCCACGGCAAACTGCGAGCTTTCGGTTACATGACAAATCAAGGGACCAAGGGACATCTTATGTAATTATCATGTATCCATTTCATTAGCCATGGAAGCTCGTGCACATGCGATTCGAGCCTCGCGAACAGCAATTCTCGCACGCACGCAGTGTGACTAATGAGCCATATGGCGACGCCCACAATCTTTCGGAAATTGCGTTTCTCAAACTCTATCGGATGGTTTGCAATGCATCAATAGTAGACATTACTAAGCTAAGCAAAATCCAGTATTTCCTGCATGACACTCCTCAGATGAGGAGAATCAAGGCCCCCATCAAGCAATGCCCGGAGAAAATTCCCAAGCTCCGTTTTCATCCCTGTCCATCACCAAACCACAATTGCTGCAGTTGCACATCTCGGAACCACCAATGTTTGGTATGTTTCCGCATGCGCTACACGTTTTCGCATTCTGGATGATAACATCGAACCCAATTCTTTGGCCTTGGCTTTAGACGTTGACGAAACTGGTAGGGCGCCCGGCCGAGCATCCGTTTCACAGTTACATGCCTGCTCCTTCGGGTCTTCCGATTAATCACATCTGACCCTTCCAACGGAGGCGTCGAACCCGTGCACAAAGGATACAGCCTTCGTGTGTATTTCAGATTGGAGATGGTGAATGTGCACCCCATACCATTGGGAGAAACGTCCTCCATGTAATTGTATATTTTGTAGGACCACGTTAATTAACATGAGGTCGATCTCAAAAGTGAAACATGGGGTGATGCCATTCGTAAGCGAGTTTCAAGCTCACGCGGTTCCAGATTTCAGCCGGCAGAGTAACGTCGCACTGTTGGCGCGTGGCTTTTTTGGCTTGATATCCGACGTTCACCCGTACGGTTTCTTCAATTCAGGGTGCAGCTTCTTCGATTTCAAGGTAACATTCAACTTGGTGCCTGTGTGCTGCTTCGATTTGCTGGCCCATCACCATTTTGTAGTCTGTGTCCATTGTCCATCACCTATCATCATTTTGCAGTCTGTCATCTTCAAGTTCATCTATGTGAAATAAAGACATAAGTTTAATGTCAGTAATATATCATATTGAGGATATATGAAGGGGATGGTGTTAAGCAATATGTCAGAGATCATGAAGTTATAAGATGTGAGCTTTTTTATTTTATTTTTTTTACTTTATTTATTTTTATTTTTGCAAGTTTGAATATAAGTTAAATAAGTACTATAAATATATATCATTTATATTATCTATTATAATATATAGATTTTACTTAACTCGAAGAATATATTATATATTTTGACTTTTGGGGGAGGGGGGTTTTTTAAGATCAAAAGATATATATCAGAAGATCTATTCTTGGAATATTTTATATTTTATTAAACTATTTTAATCTATAATTTATTTACTTTAATATTAGATTATTTATATATTAGAAAATAGTTAAATATAGCTTAGTTACTTTAATATTATTAGAATATTTTAATAGTGTAATATAGTAAATATATATCAGCAGAAGTGTAGTAGATTTCTTTATCTTGAATACTTGATCTTCTTTGATTTCTCAGAGTCTTTAGGTACAGGGATAGGTGAGTTTGAAGTATATCTGCCCACAGGCTTACTAGTTTCTTATCTCTTTGCTTGAACTATTTCAATCTGAGATTTATTTACTCTAAATACTAGATATATTTATATAAGTTTACTAGCTATATAGTAGCTAAGTTAAGAGTTCTTTTCCTATGAGTCATTTTATACAGTTGAGAGATCAGTACATCTGTGAAATCTGTATAAATGAGAGATCAGTACATCTGAGAGATTTATACAGCTGTGCTTTTTATATAAATACATATACAAATTATATAACTAAGAGATCAAGTAACTGCTAACTATAATACTATACTATATTGGAAATTAGATTCAGATACTATAATCAAATGTCTATCTCCTAATTATTATTTCTAATTTAGATCAACTTTTATAACTTCTAAATAAGTGATTTTGTCTCTGAATTATCTTATTTAAACTCTTATATTTCAACCAATTGGATATTCTTATACTATATAATTTACTTGATTATATTCTCTCAATGGTATCTTTTTATCAGCCAGAAATCTTCTAGAACTACTCCTTGGAAATAGGTCAGAACTTATTTATTATTCTTAAATAGTTTGTAGATCTACTATCTGAGTGTAGAATATCTGACACTCTATAATTAATTCTTTTTTAGTTATGTATTTCTTATTTATATAGCAATTTTTCTAACTTTAAGTATTCTTAAAACTCAGTATAATATTAATAGACTCTAAAGTATGAAATTTATAATAGGTGAGTCTATATAATACTTTGAATACTGTCAAAGGATTTCTCTATAGCTGGTGGCTTAGTAGAATACTTTATTAATTAATTATATATAGTACTTCTTGAGTCAGTTTTTATAAATAGTGATGGGGATGATTATATCTGATAGTTTTTATAGCCAAAAGATAGTTTTTTTTATATTTTATACAATATAAGATTCTTTTTACTTGGGCTTCAGTTTTTATAACTATAAAGCTTCTATTATATTCTAATTTATCAGAACTTTATCTTTTATCTTAATAATCTCTAAGAACTTATAGATCTTCTTTACATTATTCAATTATAATATCTGTATCTTAATTACGTATATAATCTTTAGTCTTTTTTCTTTGATACAATCTCTATATCTTAGTATTTATATGTTTTTATATTATATCTCTATTAGATAATAGGGTTCTTTTAGAACTTTCTTCTCTAAATAGTAATTCTTGAGAGATAAAATAGATATTTTATAATTATATATCCTGGAGAGTAGATAATACTATTAGTAGATAGTGGTCTCAATTTGGTGAGATAAGAAGAGTTGATAGAGATATTATGTCTAGCTGATGGGTAGAGTAGAGTCTTTTGAGTAGTTATTACCAATATCTAATAGAGAGAATTTGTAAGAGGAGTAGAGAAAGAGTTGTGATAGTTAATAGTCTAATGGTCTTTAATTATGAAAGAGTAGAGAAAGGTCTCATAAGAAGAATTGGTTAAAGATAGAGTATTGTATTATATTAGAGTTAAATAAATTTGATAATAAATATTAAAGTCTGAGTAACTATAAAATAATAATAATAATAGTCCCAATTTAAGTATTTTGTTAGTTCTTTCAGTCTGTCCATTTCTCTATAGATAATAAGCTATAGTTCAAATATACTAAATCTTATACTTCTTTTATGATAGTTGATTTGAATTAGGAATATGAATCAGGGGAATAGACATTTGATTATAGTATTTAAATCTGATTCCCAAATATAGTATAGTTTTATAAATAACAGTTATTTCACAAATGTTAAAGTTTTAGTAAATGTTAAACTCTTTACAAATGTTAAGATTTTGGCAATTATCAAATATTTAATAGTTGAAAGATTTGACACTTGTGAAAAATAACTCATAACTTAGCTATCTTATAGCTAGCAAACTTATATAAATATCTCTAGTAGCTAGAGTAAATAAACCTCAGATCAAAATAGTTCAAAGTGAAGAGAAAGTAAAGGAACTAGTAAGTCTGCAGGTAGATACACTTTGAACTCACCCATCTCTATATCCTGAGAACTCTGCAGAGTCAAAGAAGATCAAGTTTTTAAAATATAAAAATCTAACATACTTATATAGTTATATATATATCTACTATATTATATATAACTTAGTATCTATTAGCTAGTAATTTAAGATAAATTCCTTACTTTCAAGCTAAATAACGAATAATTGCTACCACCTAAACAACCACATAAATCAAATTAAGACATTTAGACAAAATGGATATAAGACCACCAGTATTCTACAGATATATTTCAGATGAATCAATCATCATATTTATTGATAATTTTGAGTAATATACTGCTATAAGGACCCTGACAGTAAGATAGTAAGTAGCTCTTATACTTTTCAGTCTCTAAGAATTAGCAAGAGCAGCATTTATAGCTATAACTTATATAGAAAATAATAATAATACCATGCTAGTAGTATAGAAGGCCTGGCTCTGAACCACCTACTATATAAATAAGATCAAGTAAGCTCTGAAAGATTAGCTCAATAAAACTTGTCAAGGAATAAGTAAGGATCTAAATATATTCTACACCAGAATCCAATATCAGATAATTCTTGCAAATTATACTGCTACTATCTGAGATTAAGTAGCCAAGGTAACCTTTATTAAAGGAGTCTACCTAGAGATAGCTCTGGCTATTTGCTCATCACTAGTAGTCCTAGATCTAGTACAAAAGGTCACCTATGCTCAGTGATACTGGATAGCCAGATATCTACAAAATCACATAATGGAAAGAGTTACTGAAGTTAGAATTGAAGCACTCAAGGCAACTAGTATGATCTCTATCATAGTGATCAATTGGAATACACCTCAGTCAAGAGCTACTGAGCAATAGAGAAACAGTGACCCTATGGAGGAACTTGCCAAGAAGTTTACTAAAATAACTGTCTATCTAGGAGACATAGTAAAGAAAATTAAAAAAGGAGACTGCCACTCAGTTCAGAAGTTTGCTGCTACCTCAGACAAGAAGAGAATAACCTACTATACTTATAGAGAAGAAGGCTACTATTTATATAAATATATAAGTGAGATCAAGTACAAAGCTCAGCCAAACAATACTATAAGGAACAAGAAACAGGCCAATACTATTATCTTCAAAGAAATCAAAGAATCGGATAAAGAAGAATAAGAAACCTACTTTACTGAGACTGTTAAGAAGGATGTCTATAAGCAATCCTATAAGAGACCACCAGAGAGACCCAAGAAGAACTCTGTGAAAAAATAGATAGAAACTGCTACAGAAAACCAAGATAAAGAAATAGATCAAGATATAGAATTAGAATAGACTATTTAAGATATTATTTGAGGAACTACCTCAGTCAGTAAAGGAAAAAAGGAGAAGAAGCTTCACAAGACCAAGACTTTCAAGTATGACATCTTCAAGGATCTTAGCCAATAGAAGGTCAATACAACCTTTGGTCAGTTGGCAGAAATCTCCACATTCAGATAGCAACTGAGATATAAACTTGCCAAGACAACCAAGAAGCAAGGTTGGAAGATAACTAAGGCCAACAATGTTCAAAAAGACTCTGAAGAAGAAAGTGAAGACAATCACAAGATCTCTGCATATATAATCTGCCAAATTAAAGATAGAATCTTTGAGGCCATTATTGATATTAGAGCAAGAGAGTACCTCCTCAGTAAGAAAGCAGCAGACTGTCTAGGCTGAGAGGTTAAAGAAGTAACTAAATTAGTATTCATTACAGCAGATGGTACAAGAGCCACACCTCTAGGAAAGATCTGAGATATTTCCATCAAGTTTAGAGAAGCAACTATCTTAGTAGATATGATTGTAACTAATACTACCAACTATGATATCCTATTAGCAACTAGTGGCTTCATAAAGTCAGAGCAATAATTAATCTCAATGCCCAGAATATGCAGATTATCTACTGAGGTCAGAAGGTATAAATTCCTTTTTTTT
>RBNI01006868.1:0-10892 GCA_003990745.1 Jimgerdemannia flammicorona | reverse complement strand
AAAAAAAAAAAAAAAAAAAAAAAAAAAGGTACTACACACCCTTCTCATGCGCCTTTAAATAATCGCACAAGACCTCAGCATTCCGGTCAACCTTCGCGATCCGCTCGCGGAACGTGCGCGAGTTGCGCTCAAGGTAGATGGCGTCCCCGCACCACAGCAGGTCCTCGTAGTCGTCCTTTATCACACGCCGCAGGGATGCGCAGTGGCGCCCGTTCGGGTTCAAGACCAGGCTGTTATAGAAGGCGGAGGAATAAGTAATTGTTTCCAATTTACGAGCACGTTGGTCGAGTTGACGATCTGAATCGAAAAATTCTAAAAATTTACCAACCTTCCCCCCATAACATTACTATCCCCCGAAAATATCTTGGTCAGACTCGACACGACGATATCCGCATGCTCAAGCACGCTAACATTGACAAAGCATCCCAAGGTCTCGTCGATGGCGATGAAGAAATTATAAGCGTTGGCCAGCTCACGTAGGCGGTGTAGGTCGGAAGACTTGAGTAGTGGGTTGGACGGGAACTCGACGAATAGCACCAGTACGCGCTCGCCCGAGCCCAAAAGTTGCTCTAGCTCCGCCACAGAACGGGCGTCACCGTGGCCCAGGTGATGGCACCCAGGACCGAACTTCTGGAGGATCTTCAGGGTGTCGGTGTAGGGGAAGCTAAGAGGTGGAGGATGAGATTGATAGAACGCACGAATTGGGGAAATTCCAAGGAACCACACCAAAATTGCACGATCTAATCACCTACCCGAAACAAACGCTCTTCCATGTCGCTGCCACCGGTCCCTCCTCCGCCTCCGTCGCAGCCATGATATATCTATGTGCGTTAAAGATGGCACTCATACCACAAGGGAATAAATACACGTCCTCCTCCGATACGCCACCGACGCCCCTCTCAGACAGGTTCCCCGCGCCGGCCTCCTCTGCCCATACCCCGGCGATCCTTCGCCGCAGCGCGGTCTTGACCCCGTCGGCGAATGCCAGGCCCAGGTTGCGCCCGTACCGTTCCTCGACGTAGAGGGTGTGCTCGTGATCCGTCGGCTCGTCATCATGTCGCGGCGAGGAGGAGACTGAGACTCGGCGAGAGGTCGGCGTGATGGTCGGGACGGTTGGGGTCGACGGCGGGCGTTGGTAGTAGCGGAGGTTGCGCTTCGGGGTTGAGGGGGGGTTTTCGGCTGGGTCTTTAGTGGTGGTGGTGGTGGTGTCATTTTGGGAGCCGTCGGGGTTCGCACTGCGTTCGTTGGCTTCGAGGATGCGGAGACAGTACTCGGCGAAGCGGGAGGAGACGTTATCGCCAACGTGCTGCCAGAATTGCTTGGCGACGGGGAGGGCGTCGGCTGGATAGAGGACGATGTGGAGCTGGGCGGGCGGGGTGTGCGGGTCGGCAGGATTGGGGGGTAGGATGTTGAACTCGGCTAGACGCGGCGCAGGAAGGTCGCTCTCGGGCTTGTAGTAACGTTTTATGAAGGCGCGACAACGCTCCGCGACGCTCCGCGAGGGGAAGAGCATGCATGATTCGGTCGGTTTGGCGAACTTCTTCTCGCACCAGGTGGCGAGCTGGGGTCAATGTCAGCAAGAAGACGCGACGCTTTGAGAGAGGCTTGGCTATTTCAAGATTACTAGTACAATGGGGATCGAAAATACCTTTTTGATCTCTGGATGGATGAAGAAGCGTGGATAACCACAGACCATGGCGTCGTGGACGCGCGCGACACCCTCCTCGTAATCGACATTGTCCTTCCAGGTGGGCAGGGTGACGGAGACGGCATGAGGGACATGTGGCGGGATAGCCGAGCCCAATTGTGTGGGGGGAGGCAATGCCAGAGCCATTGACTTGGTGGCAATTAAGATTGGGAAAGGGTTTCTCCAAGAAGCAGCGAAAAAAGCTCGCTGTCCAGGAAATTCTAGTCACCCACAAATCTCTGTCCCGAGATACGATCAATTGCGAATCCTCCACCAATCACTCCTTTCACTGGGACTGCCAATGGGTTATATGGGCGTACTGTAACAAAATGAACATGTGACGAAGATTTTATTTTTGCCATCGCTTTGCTTGTAGCTTTTTAATAATGAGAAGGACACAACAGAAGTTCACCAGAAAATAATGGGGACTGAAGTTTCTAACTTGATACTTCCAAATACGCGCTAATGAGGATGGCTTGGCAACGCGACCTTGGCAACCTTTGCCTTCTTCGGCGTGGACATACATGGCATAACGTGGTCCTTAATTGGGGGTCGCTTTCGTAACCCAGCATCTTTGAACATCTGAATGCTTGGCCCTCTTGATTGAATTGCCTTTATCGTTTCGCGGACAGCAGCCTGATAACGTGCAAGAGAATTAATATATATTGAGGTTATGGTAGATAAAATACTACAGGTGTAAGAGAATAATACTTACCTTCGCATTGAGGATGGACGCCAAAAGTGTCAAGATCGATGGAAAATTTTCCGCGACATCTGGCACGTCCATTCGTTTTCCGCGACGGATCCGACACACATAGCCTTGTAGATTGTCCAGATAGACGACCATCATCATCAGTCCTGTGAAAAATTTAGAAATGAGAAGAGCGTCTGATAATCATTGCCATTCTGATAAGGTCAAGAAGTCATTACCTGCATGAATTATTCCTATCGTTTGTATCTTTGCGCATAGCTCCTTTTCCCAATTGACTTTCTTCATTAACTTCACTAGCATATCCTTGAGGGTCTTCGGGAGCTTCACGCAAGTTTCTCTTAAAAACTTGGTACCAAACTCGTCCACTCGCTCCTTCCCCGCTTCACCAACACCGAATTCATCACGATCTCCGTTGCCAGCCGATCGCAGGATCCAGTCGCAGCGATAACCCATCTTCCGTCTTTCCATAATCTGTCTCTGCATATTCTTCCGAATCCCGGTTGCGACACTCGCACTCTCTCCGCTTAATGAACAGAAAATAATAATAATAATAAACTAAGTAACTATAAATCAAAGATCCGAAGTAAGTTCTAAGTGGTAACATACCGGACAACCGAAATTCCATCCAAATTCCCAAATCCCTGGTCAACGATCGCGTTCCAGATATGGCAATTGTACCAGTTTTCAAGATTTGCTCCTTTCAAATTTTTGTTCTCGATTTCCCTGACCCTGCAAAGCCATTTCCCACAACATACTGTTAGAACTTCTGATTATGCAATAAGACGGACACACGTGTGTTTTCAAAAAAAAAAAAAAAAAAAACTTACAACGTATAGAGAACATAGAGGATGTAATCGATGTCGTAGTGTTTTTCGCGATCGTAATTCCGAGCAAGATATTCTTCCTTGATGATACTTCTGATCTCATTGAGATCCGTCTATTGAGAAAAAATAATTTGGCGACTTTATAATGCTATAAATCCACATATAAACCAAACCACCGAGGCAAAACATTTACTTTGTTTATAAACTTGCTCAAATAGGTCGTGATTTTATCTGAAAGTTCAGGCACTTGTGGACTAGGTGTGTAATCGATCTCATGCAGTTCCTCTTCGCTGAAATGCCGTTTGATTATTTCATCATCCACATCCACAATAAAAGAGTGAACTGAACTGAAGTAGAACCCGCATTAACATATATTTATAAACCAAACATCACATATACATATGGATACTTACTGCTCGAACTCCAAATCCTTCCCCAGTCTAAACAATTCTTCTTCCACGAATCTCCCAGATGACAACTTCCACATGTTTTGCCTATTCATTGATTTATAGGTTTCCTCGATCTCTTTGTGATTGGCCTCGCTCAGTTTAGATGGTCCTCTCTAATGGCAACAAAGGTATAAATTAATCGGTTATCCATCAAAGAAAGAAACTCTCAACGAAGATTTACCTTGATTTCCTTCACATGTTCTTTGTCGGCAGTCTTCATTTCGTTAACGTGGTATGCATTCCCTCTATCAATCTCATCCGGCTCCAGTCCCTCATCATAATCCAAGGCTTTCCGGAATTTCCTTATCCCAAGAACCAGAACCTAGAGAGATTAACGTTTTTTTTTTTTTTTTTTCGTGACATTGCCAGAAGAAAGAGAACTATTCACCTCATTGACATATTCCTCCCTTTCGACTTCGTTTTCATACTCCTCCTCCGAATAGTTCGTGGTGGGTTCGATACTGGAAATTTCAGCCATCTGCGTATGCCTCAGTTTCTCGGTTCTCTCGATGAATAGTTGTTGATACTGTGCCATTTGTTTTGCTGTCGTTTGCGCGGCTGTTTTTTGCTGCTCTTCCTGGATTGTGCAAGGATCGCTTAGTAACATCTGCACTATTTCAGCACAAAGACAATAACATAAATTTGTCCCAACGAACCGTAATGAGCTCACGTTCTTTTGATATGCGACGTATTTGGTGATCAACTTCGGCAAGTTCAACTTCTTTTCTGAGATTCGTCTTGGCGATTTTGGCCCAGCTCTGATTGCAAATTAGTATCAAATGTAAAATGCGCCCGAAAGGATTGGGAATAATTAAAGCATGGAGCAGCGAAGACGCACTTCGACACCAGGCGAGACGCACTCCCTAGTGTGCTGCTGAAAACTGCTGTGGCCAAACGCTGCGAAGCCGCACTTCAAGCACCAGGCGAGGCGCACTCCCTGATGTGCATTGTTTGACCCAGTTTTCTTCGAACCATCCCATACAAGGCGAGGCGCACTCCCTCGTATGAACACGGTTCTTATCCAAGCGCGAAATGAAATAGTTCAACATTACCTTCCACGTTTCCAGAAGCTTCGTGGCTTTCAATCGAGTTGTCAGGGTGAAAGAGGTCGACTTCGACAAGAGTTCAAGGTCTCTTCGCAGCGCGTGCCATCGAGTGGAGGGTTTAGAATAAATTTTCGTGTAATGCGCTACGATTTCCGACGGGTCCCCATTCAGTAACCGTGTCAATAGCTCGACCTTTTCAAGATCAACAGTATTAATTTCCAAGAACAATATCATTGGCAGGAACAAAACTTGGCATACAGCAAGTGACTCACCTCATCCGGGCTTGGGGCGTTTCCGCGGTATGTCCATTCAGTGGGCTCGTTATCTTTGAAATATGAAAGAGCGGCTCTATCTATTAACATTATTATGTAAATAACAAAAATTCTTATTCACATAAGCAAAAGGTAGAGGACGTACAACCTATGATCTAAATATACTCTGAGGAACCGAGACGAACCAGAGGGCGCGGGATATTTCTCTGGTTCCTTTTGAAGCATTTTTTCACGCCTTCCCTCTTTCGGCTTATACGAATAATCCGCCGGTGCAGTTCCAGCCTTGGAGCGTGGAAGTGACATGTCCTTGAACGGGTTGGAGTCGTCGGAGTCGGAGTCGCTCTTCTGCTGATTGTTTTTAAGACTCAGTTTAGTAGACTCATTTAGTAGAGTTATGGCGTACATCCCCCTTTTTACGAGAAAACAAGAATACTGTTATACCTCGTCTCCGTCCTCCGACGCTTCCAACTCATTCTCCCACTTGTCCTCCAATGCTACAAGTTCCTCCTTGGCATTACGCGCCGCCGGTGCGGCCTTGGATCGTTGAATCTGAAGCGATAGCATATCACAGTCAGAAAAGTCGGAGAGTATTTTTAATGGAGATAATTGCTCAGGGTAATATTCACGTCATCGCGTTTCCGAAGCCTGCTGGCATATGTTTGGCGTAGTGGTGATCGGTTGCTTCGGTCGTTTTCAGTATTCTGTGAATTTGGCAGTTTGATTGTTTTTTAAATTTCTGAGTTATGGTGTTATGTTTCACTACCGCTAGTGCACTTCATTTACCTGTGCAATATTTATCCTTTGTTTACGTTCCCGGATGATGTCTTCGAAAAATAATTTCATCGGCAGATGGGCGGATGGCTGTCGAAGAAAAAGATTTCAAATATCAAGAGATCCATATCAAAATAAAAGAAGGCGGAGATCGCAACGAAGAAGGCACCGGAAGCAGCGGCAAGAAAACCCCGCGAGCCGTTCTATGTTGGCGAAATAGCGCCACATAACAACAACCGCGAAGTGCCTTTCTTTCGTCACTCGGGCACCGGAAGCAGCGGCAGAACCTCTCGAGCCGGTCCATGTGAAGGACATGACAGCGGCAGAGAAGCGCCCTCCCCCACCTTCAAAATCCTACTTACCTCTTTCGCCAGACGTGCGTACCGCCTGTACCAAGTTCCATCAAGCCCGCTCCAATCTTCGGTGAATGGCGGAGATTCCAGAATTACGTCTCGAAGCGCGTGTAAAAATTTCGCGTAAGTGCAGTCGACACTATCTACGTCGCGAAAATACGCGATCACAGCTGAGGAAATCGCGAAACAGGGGGTCAGAGACACGCGGATGCACGCGAAGTGAGAATAAAAGATGAGGCATTGGCGTTTTTTACCTGCATGGCCTGGGTATCGTTCGTCCGTCGCGTCCATCGCTTGAAAAAGAGCGAAAAATTCTCTCATTGGAGCGATAGCATTTTTGTTGAATTGATCACATGATTTATGTCCCAACAGCATTAAATTTACCACGAAGAAAAGAAAACGCCTTTGGGTAGGTTTTTTGGAGTTGCACGTGGGACAGGAATAGATTAGGGAGTTAGACAAGAGCTAGGTTAGGCGATTCTTTATAAGCTAGTTCTAGGTATAAGTAAAGATGAGTGACAAGTTGTCTCTTGTCCCTCTTTTAGCGCCTTTGGTACCTCTTTTACGGTGTGTATAGTCCAGATTGCAGGTCAAGGAGTGTGTGAGCCGAATTGCGGTGAACCGGAGTATACTCCTTCGACGTCACAGCCCACGAAAAGCGCGAATATAAAGGATTATCCCTATATAAAAATATATATGAAACTAATTTACATCAAATCCACTATGGAACTGAGAAATTACAGCACCATCAGAAGTATTTTGAAATAAGAACAAGGTGAGAAAATTATTCTTTATATTTTAAATTATCTGATACCAAAGCTATTCAAGAATATTTGGATACAAAGAGAATCACCTATGAAATTTACCAACAATTATAGTCAATTCTAATAGAAGTATAAGTACTACTTATCAAGAAGATATTTCTGAATGAAGTCAATAGAAATTAAATTCCAAAAAGTAAGAATTATCAGAAACTTCCCAAGAACTGAGAAAAAAACAAAAAATATTAGAAGAGTAAAAGATTGCATAAATATATATAGGAGTATTCCAATATACTATATAGAAGAAATTTACAAACTCAGATAAACTGAATATAAAATATATTATATAATTATAATAACTAAATATAAAGTTCTTAAAAATAGATTATAATTATAGTTACTCTTTCAAAATTCCCAAGAAAGCATTTACTGAGATATATGAGACCTTTTAAACTCTCTTCAGATTTAAACAAAATATTTTTTTAATAGTACAGCTCAAGTTTATAGATAGGAGAGTAATCAATACTAGCTAATATCTTAAGAACAAGATTTAAATCAATAAGAGAACTATCTACTACTGAAATTATAATATATTTTTTTATCAGAAAATTTATTTGAATATGCTAGAAATCAGCTATATATATTTATTTTGAGAGTATTTGAGATCATCTGATAAAAAATAATCTTTTATTATAGCTCTATAATAATATCAAAAGGATACTACAGTAAAACCCCAAGATAGTTATTAATATAAATATAGCTACTATAGTGAAGAATTTTCTTTTAAATTATACTAAAATCTATAAATTATCTAGTCTAGTAAAAAATGTTAATTGTATAATCCAATTAATTATCTTCTTATTAACAAAAATAAGCTATAAGTTTATTTACTATGACTTTTTAAATAGTTTAAAAAAAGATAGTACTTTATATATTCTGAAATATAATATATTCTATAAATTATAGTATTAGCTAACTCTGTATATTCAAATTATAAGAGGGTTGCTTTTTAGGGTAACCATTACATAGTTCTGAAAGAGTTTTCTGGAAGTTCTGGATATTCTGAAAGACTGTTTTCTTATAGTCAAGATCAATTTCATATAGAGTATGTCCTCTACACTTATTGATTTTAAGATTAGGTTGACATCTCAACTAAAGTCCTTTTTCGGACTAGTTCTGGATATTCAGGATTTTCCATATTTTAGGAAGTTCGAGAAACTAAGACCAGCTTAGTTGAATTGGTATATCACTGCAGACAATATCCAATTAAGAAATTTTGTGATGGGGTTAGAAGTGAGATCTAACAGAGAGTGAATTTACTTAAGAGTGGGTTGTGGGTTATTAAATAGGTTTATTTGCTATTCATGATATTACTATACTAGGAGTAGTTTGTGTGAAGGAATATTGTAAGGAAGTGTTCAGGAATGTTCTTGTATATTTGAGTCTGAGTTTCTGAGGTCTGGGAGAGAGGGTATTTATACTAGTGAGGGGCTATCTGAGCTATGCTGAATATGGATGTAGTATTTTAGTACCTTGCTGAGTTAGAATGCAGTCACATAGTACAAGTGTGATCTGACATGTCAAGAGATCGCCTGACTGCTGAGTCAGTTCACAGTCACATCGTATAAGGCTAATCTAACTATACTATGACTGCTAGGCTATTTATAGGTTTAGATACTATCTGGGTAGTCTTCAATGACATCACCATCGATGACATCATCTCTGATGAAGTAGTTATTTAGGAAGAGTGGTTCATGAATTACTTCTCTTTGTTCACTGAGATAATAATACATTGAGACTTCATCACCATCCCACAGGATAGCATCATCTGTCTTATATGCTGGATAAGATGTTGGTGGATGAAGGAGGGGTACATCATCTTCGCTTTCATTGGATTTGTTGTCTGCATACCTTCTATAGGTTATAGCACTATAAGTCACAGGGTTGTAGTAAGCTAGTGGCTGTGGTTTATATCATTCATACTCAGATGGTGGGGTTGTTGGTTCAATCTCGAGAGTTGTCTGAAGGTACAGGTTGTGTTCTCCAGTCTCTTCATTATAGTTGAAGTAATCAGGGGTAAATGTGGATTGGTATTCGTGCCAGTGGTCATTGTCACAATAGGTCTCATAGGTGGTTATAAACTGTTGTAAGTTCATTGGCAGAGTTGGTGGTGTGATCAGGGTTGGCAGGGATTCTTGGCTTGAGGTCATGTCGGCGTCAGAGGGATCGTTGTCTTCTGCTTCATCTTCATCGAACCAGATTATATCATAGACATCCTTTATGGTATATCTAACTTGAGACATTTGTAGGATGTGGTCATTCAGGTGTGGGAAAGTTCTGTCTGTGGTTTCAATATACTTGAGGTACTTGTGATTAAGTTCTTATATCATGTTATCGATTTGGCCATAAGACAGGGTAGCAACCATTTCGGTAGTAGTAACTCGGAGATGAGGAATAAAGGTGCTGTACTCATAAAAGAGTTCTCAGTATTTGCAGGCAATGAGTTTCTGATATTGAGACATCTGAGTAATATCTGTATCATGGTGGTATTCGACCATGTCTTCTAGGAGGTGGCCGATCTAGTAGTAGCTTGAGATTTGTCTGATCCAGTGGGCTTTGCTAAGCATGTTCAGGACATTCCATCAGGCTTCCACGAAATAGAGGGGTGCTAGGCTATAGATATTCATGAGGGGCAGAGGGGGTATGGCTTGGTTAACAATGGCATTTCAAATGTCAGTGCAGATGTAGTTGTAGATCTCGATGGTCATGTTTGTGTATATTCAGAAGTTGTGGTTGTTATTTATTTTAGTTCTCTGTTTTGATACATCTTGGTGCTCAATATATATACATTTGATCCTAATTGGTAAGATTCTGTTTATGTAAATCTTGTATTTTGTGACTTCATATTGACTCAGCTTTGTATGCTGTAACTTCAGTTTGACTCAGCTTCATAATCTTGCAGATGATTTCAGTGGTTTGTTCAAAGAGTGACTTGTGATTTCGGTGGCTTGGAGGTTGTATACTTACAACTCTCTCCTTCTTAGCTTTCGACATCCTCGTCGGGGCCTTCTAATTTTGTTCTAGTATTGTTACACCATTTGGGAGGTCAAAAGTTTGGTAAAGTCCATTTTTCTCAGAAAGTGGTATACTCATAGTACAGTTGCCTAACATGTTGGATTCATACATTAAAGGGTCGTGTATTCAATGCCATGTACCAGAAGTGATTCTGATATCATTCACTGCTGGGGAATTTCCTCTAAGGAATCTTCTTAATTGTTTCCCACCAGTAGTATGGAGAGAATAGGCTGGCTTTCAGTTTTGCTATTTTTCTAGAGAGTTGGTATTCTTGGCTTACTGAGTTCTTGATTTTGTTTATGATAATTATAATGTTCGGGAGGGTAATATATAGTATATACTGATAGGTGTTGGAGTATTTGGGTTTCAGTTGTTCAAGGAATCATATTCCTGTACTAAGTCAGTAGCATTCTGGAGATTAGTCTTGGGTTCCCATGTTACATCATGGATCAGATAACCTTTCCATTTGATAAGGTACTCAGGGTGGTTCTTGTGGCCACATTTGTTGAGGATTTATTCAACTTTGTATTCTTCCTGATTATTAATAATGACAGGTGCAGGTGGTTCTGTGGTTCGGTTCAGGAATAGTTCATTATTATTATTATTATATCACTTAAGATGTTGAATATTGAAGACTAGGTGAATCTTAATGATGTCTGGTAGTGCCAATTTGTAGGAAGTCAAAGAGACTTGTGCAATGACTTCAAATAGTCTAATAAACTTGCTGTTCAGCTTTGTAGATGGTCTATGCTTGAGGTTATTAACTCGATATCCTCAGATGTCTAGTAGAACTTTTTCCCCAATATCAAAGGTTTCTTCTCGACAGTATTGGTTAACATACTGTGACTGTTGTTCTTGAGCTTATGATAAATTCTCAATAGCAATCTGGCTTAGATTGTACATTCAGAGTAAGAATTCTTCGATAGCTTCCTTTTTTTTTTT